>CACRXK020006620.1:0-21669 GCA_902702795.2 Paramuricea clavata | reverse complement strand
AGAAAACTTGCAAAACAGTATAAAATACAATAATATATATGGAACAAAATATTATCAATTTATGTACAACTTCTGTATAAATACTATCATCGTTGGGCGTATGAAAAACGATGATAATTCAAAAATGTTTGCAGGGCAAGTATGGCAGACATTTTCGAGTCACCGCATATTGGCCATACTTGGTCATCCATACTGGATGACCAAGTAACTTAAACTGCAAATAATCTCCAAAAACATGGAGGACATCCCCAAAAACATGGGGTAAAATTAATCAAATAAATCTCCAAAAACATGGAGAACATCCCCAAAAACATGGGGTACAAGTAGATAAAGAAATCTCCAAAAACATGGAGAACATCCCCCAAAAACATGGGGTACAAGTAGATAAATAAATCTCCAAAAACATGGAGAACATCCCCAAAAACATGGGGTACAAGTTGATAAATAAATCTCCAAAAACATGGAGAACATCCCCAAAAACATGGGGTACAATTAATCAAATAAATCTCCAAAAACATGGAGAACACCCCCAAAATATGGGGTACAAGTACATAAATTAATCTCCAAAAGATGGAGAACATGCCCAAAAAAACATGGGGCACAAATATATAAATATATCTCCAAACACATGGAGAATCTTCCCAAAGCATTGGGCCCAAGTCAATAAATAAAACTCCCAAAACAAGGGGACAGAAGGCAATGCATGGTATGTGTTGCGCTAACTTGAGACTGACAAAATATATCACAGAAGCGCAACGTAACTGTTCATAAAACGCAGTGCCACTAATAATGTGAAATTAAAATACCGATCTTACCTGGAAAGAATAATCAAATAACAGAGCAAAACTTCTCTTAATTAAACTTGATCAAGTTTTTAATAGTCTTCAGTATAGGTGATGTTCCTTTGACGATAAGCTGTATGTGAATGCTTAGAACTTAGCATAGGGATGTGTTATAACCCTTTCGTAATTGTTATCTATATATAACCGAGTCTGTTCAAGATATACCTAATACCTTAGGCATTTCCTGTCTCTGTCAGCTTAATATATAATACACCACGGCTTATCAATTGTAATAACCGACTTATCTCCCCAAAGTCTGAGACAGAAGGCATAAAATTCCTATTTGCTCGCAAATATTTTCTATATGAGAACGACAACTCTGTTAATAGGATGCAGAAATTTCGTATTTCTCTGCTTTATTTCAAGATTTTCACCATTCATTCCAATTTTACTAGGAAAACTAATAGTAACATATTTTATTGAAACGATCATTTTTCTCGCAAACATATAACAGAAAAATAAGCGTGCTTCGTGCATGCAGGCTACTAATTATTAAAACACTACAGAAAAGGCTTCTCATTGGCGGCAAATACAGATTTTGATGTAAAAGGGCACAATTTTGTGAAAAACTGGCTCAAAGAAACGGGCATGGAAAAGCTATGTGCTTCATTTGAAGGTATGTACTGTAAAATTGTGCAAACCTGTTACATTTCCATAAGGTTTCCAAACTTTTTAAGTGAATTTCGCTATCTCGCCGAAAAACATTTACGTATATTTTGCCTTTTTGTATTTTTAATACCGTTTCATAATTTTCATATGAAGGTGGGGCATTTGAACGCTTAATTTCTTGTTATTGATCAGTCAAATTTCAAAAAGTTCAAATTCCCGGGGTCGGCCCGGAGGGGGCATGTTGAAGTTTCGAATTGATCGGTACATTATGCAGTAAGGTTGTGAATTGGATATAAACAAACGTTAGCCAGATTTGTCTATTCGATGTATAAATGCATCAAGAAATATTCATAGTGTAAATTCTTTATTCCTAATATATATTGACGAGTAGATTGGAATAGCTATCTTTTATTTCTATATATTATAGCTATGCACGAAACTTCATAATCTTCATAACGACAATTAAAACTTCATAATCTTCATAACGACAATTAATCAGTTATATGTAATGCTTCTTAACAATTACAATTAATAAAACGCTTCAATATCACTTACATTTTTTAAGATTCCTTTAATATCCACCGTGTACTCGTTCACAGCAATTGCTCGGTGCACGTTTTCCTTTGTTATTCGCAATTAAAGAGGGACACACGGTAGAATTATTCCAAGCGCTTTGTCAATTGCATGAAACAATATCTGGAGTATTACGGCTAATCGTATTACGTGTTTCGTGTCCTTGGAGGAAGATGATCCGTCTCGAGCTCCATGAACGTCTTTAAATTTAGCGTTTTGTTCTTCGATAACCCGGCTACAATAGTCATTGTACACGGCCTTTGCATCTGCAGAATAGCTCATATATCCTAGCTTCCCCAGGTTGATGCTGGTGATATATACCATCAAAAACACGAGAAAGTTCTGTTAATTGGGTTGCTCTGAGCTGCTCGATATATTCTTGAACTTGACTAGGTGGAAGAAGATTTGGCTTTGGGACTGTGATCATTATTCGCTCTAAAAGGCCATCACCCGCGTTGGCCATTCTCTCGAAAACGCCTCGAGAAAGGAAAGAACGTGGTTGACTAATGCCACAAAACGCAACACCGGTTACTTGTGGACCATTACGTTTACCCTTACTCCCTTTTGTTATCATCCATGATTTACCATCATAAAATTTGCAGAGAAGTTCGCTATTTAGTTCTTTCCCGTTATTGCCTCCATTACAAGATAACAATTTCTGAAAAAATGCACGAGCTACATCCTTAGCTATGAGACCCTGACCATTGTGTGTTTTTAAATGTTAGTACATGCCGGTTCGAGAACTATCTTCAACAACACAATAACAGTGTTCTGCTTATCTTCTACATATTGAACAATTGGGTCGATGGACAGGCTAAATGCTGTAGATTTATTGGATCCCGATTCGGCAAGGAACAAAGTATAAATATTTACAGGCTACGGATAAAGACTTGAGGCTCTCACTTTCGTTGTGGGAGAAATTAAAGCAGATATAGCACTTAGTAAAGGCCATAAAACGAATTCCTTAACCACATTGCACGCTCTTGAAAACTTTTCCAGCCATCCCACAAAGACGGCCGGTGCTGCCCTCTGACCATAGAAACTCAATTTTCTTTGCTTCAGCATAAACCTCATCGATAACATTTTGCTCCACGTTTGACATCTTGGCAATTTTAGAGTGCTTAGGTTTTACTGCAACATCTTAACAAAAACATACAGGTTTTGCCATCAATATTGATGTCGCCCCAACCAGGGTGAAATTGCAAATTTATTGAATTTGTACTTTTTAATTTTTTTCTTAAATTTAAAAATATGTGACGATATATACCTACGAACATTACAACCCTTAAAGTGTTTATGCAACAAAATTTTCGACATCGTTTTTTTCCGCAAATCTAAAAGACCAAGGTGCAGTGAGTACTATGCAAAAAACAAAATTAAAATCCGACATATAGAACTCATTTTATAACGTCTCAAAAATAGCGATTTTGAGAGTTACTTGCGAAAATTGATCGCGGCTGCGTGACGTCACAAGTAGGATGCAATAATCCGTAAAATGTAAATAAACATGGCGAGCAAAGGTTAATCTAGCCATCGCGGTGGCAAATATTGTGTCGCTGGCAGACCAAATAACGTAAGCTGTACGAATAGCCAACACACAAAAGAAATTTCAATCCATCATTTCCCAAACGCGGCTAAAGAGCGTAAAAGACATGCCAAATGGGTTAAATTTGTTCGAAAACATCGACCAGGATGGATTCCTTTGGAGACGTCAATATTATGCGGCAGCCATTTCGAAGATTTGTGTTTCGAACAAAATAGAATTATTGCAGCTTCACTGGGTATAAAGACAAGGTTAAATCGTGATGCAATACCAACACTTGACAACGCAAACGAAGTCATGCAGATCGAGAAATCACTTTCAAATAGGAAACGTAGAAATTTAAATATATAAACTGAATATATTAATAAATTTATATATGTTTGATACTCTGGTGTACAATAAACTGTAAACATGTTTGAGATTGCTGTTTTCATGAATTGTGTTGTTTGTTCTAGACTATACGTGATATCACTCTTCAATAGGGGAACAAAGTACACTAGAGGAGAGTACGTCTTCAAAAGTGACCAAAATCGAGCACATCGCATATTCGTCAAATATACATGTACCTGAAAACACGCAGGAGCCATTTTTGCCAAATGAGCCTGAATGCCATAGTTGTACAAAATTAAAGGCGAAAGTTGTTAAGCTGCAGAAGAAAGTAAAAGCTACCTGACGAAGAGACGACAAGAACTAATCTCCAGAACTGAAAAGGTTAGAAACACTTTTGTTTTGTTTTGTTTACATTTAGAAACACCCCTTGCTTTGTTTACATTTAATTTGCTGCATATGTTTCTGGCAGGTAAATTTTCGATTTATATACAGTACAATAAAATAGATTATGTTCTGCATTGTTTAATCTACAGCACAGAACAATTAATAACAAAACTCTATTAAGAGATTATACCTAGGAGTTGTGGCAGGTTATGATTATTATAGAACAATCAAATTTAACAACACATGCATGGCAAATCCAGAAAGTGCTTATTTTATAGGTATTAGTAGCCAAATTGTTTGTAACATTTTAAATGTTTGTTATTTTCAGAATGTTGAAAATGATGAAGACGAAACTGATGTTTCAGACTCTGAAGTTTGTAGTGATACAAGGACAACTGATACTCTTGATTCCTTGGAAGAAACCGATGTTTCAGATTATGATGATGTTGACTGGGAGATCAACTTGGAAGATGATGTTGATTCTTCAGCAAGTGATGACGAGAACACAACACTGTGCCTAAGTATCTTGTGAGGTAAATACCCAACTATACCTTGTGGCTGGCTTGTCTATAATTAAAGATAAGGTCAAGTCCGTTCGGTGCATGTGCTATTGTGTGGGTCCCCCCACATGTAAACATTGCCCATATTTTGCAATATTTTATATATTTTCAATTTCAATTGTCATTCATATTGATTTAAAAGCCCAACCAATCAGAATGATGTCAGATATTAACTAAGTACAGTACGACCTGTTTTTAAGAATAAAGTGTTCTAAAGTGTAAACAAATCATGAAATCACATTTGTTTACATACGAACTTGACATTGCCTTTAATTAAAACCAAATAAATTCCAGTTGTATGCAAATACACTTGTCACTTGTGATTGGTAATACAGAATATTCTTGCATTATTTATCAATATTCAATAGTGATCATTTCAATGAGAATTTATTTAAAAATATTTTCTGTAGGGTTGCAGAAGGAACAAAACCTGGTGATGAGTCCAAATTTGTGATCTTTTACAATATGTTGGTAGCCATATTCCAGCATTTTTGTTTCCATTGCAAATGGGACAAACCTTCAGTGGAAGTACACAGAATAGGGACAATTGCAAGTGTAACCCAAAAATGCAACCATTGTGGGAAAGTTTACTGTTGGAAAAGCCAGCCATCAATGTTTACAAAGCATCCTGCTGGAAATATTATGTTGAGCTTTGGCATAATGGCGTCAGGAGCAATGATTAGCCAAACCTTACTTGTGTTTAAGCATATGAGACTCTCTGCTATTTCACCTATTACCACCAGAAGAGGTTTCATTTTCCTTCACTGTTGCGCCATTGGGAAACTTATCAGGCCTCTCTTCTTGGCGAACTAAAAGAGATTGAGAAACCAGCATGGTCAGGCGATGGTCGGTTTGATTCAATGGGCCATAGTGCAAAGTACGGTGTTTATACCATGTACTCCAACTCCATATCTAAACTGGTTCATTTTTAACTCTTTCAGGTACCGGTACAAATCATTACTAGTTTTTTAAATTTTAAGATAATACCATGATCACCTTGGTTTCTTTTGTCCTCACCAGGTCATTTACTGTTTCACCCTTATTAACCCATTGAGCCGCAATGCGCCCCACTTATTTTTGTTTACTTGTCTAACACCAGACAATTTTACTTGTCATTGGGGAAGCTCTGCAGCTTAATGGGTTAACCAAAAAATCTGACAATGTCTCTAGTTAACCCATTGAGCTGCAATGCTCCCCAGTGCACCCTACTTATTTTTTACTTGTCTAATGCCAGACGATTTTACTCGTCAATGGGGAAGCTCTCTAGGCTCAGATTCCAGCCGTTGTGTTCTCGCCACTCGCCCACTTAACGGCTGGGTCAATGGTTAATATTTCTTGTCTGTGACGTCAAGGTTAATATTTAAATTTATGCATATGTTTTGCATAATTATGTATTTCTGTGCAATGTAAAATGGCGGCTGTCAGGAGCGAACAATTTTGTTTTGAAGAGGAAATAGCAAATTTTAACAACTTTGTGCATTCATCGATAACTTTTTTGTAAAGGAAAACAAAATGGAAGCTTTTAAGTTCATTTGACAAAATGTTATTAAGTTCTAGTATGTTTTTAACGAAGACAGGGGCTGCAATGTACACGAGTCAATGAATATATTGTATATCTAAGTAGAAAAAACAACCCTACCAACAAAAGCAGGTGAATCTGAATAATTAACGTCTTATTTCGAACAAATAGTTTTTCAATGAATATTCTTTGAAGAGGAACATAAATTTAATGTTAATATTTGAGTTGTTTATAGACTATAGTTATACGTAATGCAATTTTACGCCTTGTGATTAATATCTAAAAATTTTCCTTATGATCGATTTTGTTCGAGGGACAGTGAAGGAACTAAGTCTTTTATAGACCAAACAATAGTCTGTCAAGATATGATCATCTGGAAGCCTGCAAACATCAAAGCTACAAAATAGAAGACCTACAGTAGTGTTTGATGTTGAACTGTACCTTACTGTGCACCTTCATAGATTTGGTTAAACAGTCTTTTGATGTAGCAAGAGTATTTGAAATTTAAAATGTTCTTGGCCTTATTTCGGTGTTGTATAAGTTGTCTGTACAAATGGATGCCGGGTGGCGGGTGTGCTCATCGACCCATATACATGTATGTATGGTTCAGTGTATGACTGTTGACCAAGTCAGTAATCATTTGTAGCTACACACAGCAGTGAGGGGTATTATTGTGGTAATGGTGACAGGATATTGTCTTTCCAAATTGAAAAAAAAATGATTTGATGAAATACCCCCCTCCCCACCTTACACCCCTTTGCCAATGTTAAGGGGGGTGCACCCCCATGGCAGTAAATACATCCAGGGATGGATCCAGCATGATCTGGTAGGGGGTGCTCTGCCAGCTCTGGTGCCGAGTTGTGTCGGTCATGTGTGCCACCCGCCCATCAACTTGCTTCACTACTGCAAAGTCCTGTTTGACTACTGTATTTAAATTGTAATTGTTGTTCACATTTCACTTATCATTCATGTTATTACTCAAATTACTGTATGTCATTTGTCTCTAATAATTTTTTGCTTTATCATGAAAAATAGCACCCCCCCCCTGCACCCCCTCTGGCCAGGGTAAGGGGGGTGCCCCCCCCCAGTAAATCCATCCCTGAATACATCTCTGCAGGAATGCAAGAAGAATTTGGCTTCTTTTCCCCCATGAAAACTTAATCCCCCATGCCAGGATAATTTTGGTGTTTAACATTTTGATATTTTCTAACTAAAGTGTTACTGCAACAAATTTTCTGAACCCTTGTTTATTAGCTTAAATAAATATTCAATCTTTCAGAACTAGCAATTTATCATGCTTTGTCATTCTCAGTCTGGCTTTCATATGAACAGCCATTAATTTAAAAACACACATTGGCATGACAACTATCCTTTTCTTAATACCATACTGACAAGGTTTCCAAAACTCAGCCTGAGGGCTGAGAGCAAACATATTTGAGCTTGTTGAACAGACTAAATGCATATTTCACTGATGTCTGAATTTATAAAACATTGCATACTTTTATTCCATAAATCCTCTACTTAGGCTATCCAACAAGTCCCATTCTTTGCCCCTTCACAACAAAGAAACACATGATACCAATTGGATTTATTTATTGCCCTTCAAATAACTATGTGCCCACATTTATTCAATTAGTATTCATGGTAAATCATATTGTCAATATATAAAATAATATTGAATTTATTGTGCTTGCCTGTAATTAGCAATTAGCATATATGAGCACACTGATATATCAGTTTCAGTTCACAAATTACCTGCCCAGTGTAAAAATATTGTCAAATGGCCCAAACTAGCTTGTGGGAGATCTAACCATGCAAAGCCTATTATTACCTAGCCATGGGCTCCATGAAAGGGCCTGTTTATAAAATCCCAGCTAGGCAGGATGAGGCAGTTTCCAAGATCCTGACTATCATATCAACTCGTGTTCAGAAATACATGTATATATTTGATGAACTCACTCACAAACATGTATAAACATGACATCCTAGCTGCCTGGCAAGGTTTCCCACTTTCCCACCTGACAGGATCATATAAACATGTCTTAATATTAATTAAAATAAGCCTTTTAAATACTGCAATATCCTACATACTAATATACTATATGTCACAAGACTTTGCAAAATAAAATTTTCTACTTTCCTGGCAATATGTCAGATCAGCCCAATAATAAACACATCCAGGTTTATTGTAAATATAATTATAAATGTCCAACTAAATCAGCAGAAACAGGGAGGGTTTCAAAGGACTAGGCCACCTAGCTAAGCTAAAAAAAGAAAGCTTATTAATTTTGCTCAGCCACACGCAAAATATTATTTGCCCTTTCATGACCAAGAATCTTCAATGAGATATATTATTTATAAACACAATATAAAAATATGCAACGGATTCGAAAAGACGAAAACATTCCGGCGACTATTATTCGTAGAGAGACTTGTTCGTGTCGTAAAAATCGTCGGAATTACTCTTCCCCCAAAAATGTCGCTTTAACCCATGTAGTTCACGTATAAATATCGTTGAACAGATCTGTTTAAGTGCACATATTTGCACAACGCCGACCTCGAACGCTTCAGCAATGCGCTTTAGCCATATTTAATTTATTACCTTTGTGTTAAATTTATGCATTATTAATACTTAATGGCTTAATGGGATATTAAAATGCATGAGTAAAGTTTTATACAATGGAAATAACCTCGGTAATCATGGTACTGTATGTCAAGAAATTAGTGATTAACTGTCCCTGCACGCCTCTGGAGGTTTGTGAAAGTCTCTCGGGCCCTTGTGACATTCACAAACTCTTGTGGCTTGGAAATTTAATCACTAATTCCCACACATGTTGTGGTGTTAATTAGAAATATTTCCCATTTCCAAGAAATGTGACGTTTATAGAACTGAGCAGACCTTATTTGTGTTATCAATGGTTTATGCTTTTAATAATTAATGTATTAATTAATAAAAGCCTAAAAATCACATAACCCTCCGGACTGCAGAACAAAACTGTCCAACACTAGGCATGATGAAACGCATGTCTACATAGAACTGATTAGTTTTGTTGCACTTCAGGCAAATCAGTCGGGGTCAAGCAATGCAATGGAGTTGGATGGAGCCAAGCAATGCTTCAAATTTATCACTGAAAAAGGTTTGAAAGTGTCATCCTTTATCAGTGATCGCCACTTAGGTGTTGCTAAATGGATTCGTGAAACCCATCCTGATGTACAGCATTATAATGACCTTTGGCATGTAAATAAGAGTTTGAAGAAGTTGTTTGATGCTAGCAAGGAAAAAGGAAACGAGGCGATACAACTTTGGATGAAAGCTATCAGTGTCATTTATACTGGTGTGCCTGTTCTACAAGACAGGGTTTTGGTGAAATGATTGTTGCCAAATGGGTGTCATTGATTCGGCACATTTCAAACAAACATAAAGATCACCCTGATGAGCTTGATACTGAATGTGCACATGGTGAGGTTGAGCCACGAGCATGGATCCCAGTGGGTAAGTTTACGAAATAAAAATCTAACTTGACTCACAAGGGTAAGTACTTAGTCTTGCAATGTCACAAGATGTCCTTATGACAGTATGACTAGGCCTACAGTACCTCGCCTGTGTATATTAGTTCCAAATGCCTATCCTGGTGATAACAATATGTACAGTAGAACAATATATTAATGTACAATAACAACCCAAATGGTCACAGATGTACATGCATATATGAGTTTTACTACCGGTATTTTACTCTCCCCAACATTTGTATTTATTAAAGCTGTAAGGTGAAACCACTTGAGCATTATAGTTCAATTTCTATTATTGTTGACAGGTACATCAACTCATGACAGATTGTCCATGATTTTGTTGGACACAAAGAGATTGGCTGATATCAAGATACTTTCTTGTGATGGTCAAACCAGTTGCCTTGAAGGATTTCACTCAACCCTCAACCACTGGCACCCTAAGATGCAACATTTTTCTTGGCTAGGCACATACTGCAGGTATAGTTACACAAATAGAATAGATATTTATGGCACTACAGGTTTATCGTCCATGGCTTTCATGGTCAATTGAAACAGACGTACAGTACAAACCTACAGTATAAAATTACATGAAGTGTGTAAGGTTGGTTTAGTTTATGTAAGTTTAGATCAATTGAGGTATACCACACTGCATATACATCATGTGCAAGGAGTTTCTTCAAGTAACTGTGACTATACTCACTACTGTACATACTACATAGCCTTCTGATGAAGGACCTTTGCTTAAAATGTTAAAGTTCTTTCTCATCATACAGGAAGTTCATCCAATAATCTCATCACAGTTATCATTTTTTAAACACTTTTTAGACATATTTTGGCAATTCTTCATTTTAATGAGAACTTGAATCGAGAAAAGAGAAAGACTGCAGGTGGTGCATCATATTATAATGTTGTGTTCCCAAAGTTTAAGCTTGGTGAGGAGGTTGTCCGGGAAGTTGCCATCCATCCTACATATAGTAAGTAGTGATAATACAATATGTTATTTAGATACAATTATTCCATAAAATAGTAGTTCAATATTAAATTTATGCAACTGCTTGTTACCCCATGAATATGCAAAAATCTCTCCTAGAAACTACTTAACAGTACTTAGTACTTTCTCTATTGGCATGCAAAAGAAGCGAAGAAGCATGGAGACACTATTACACCCTCCATGTAAGAAAATTATACAAAGTAATTTATATAACTATAGAATATTACCCGCCTGGTGTCTCACACTTTGAATGTTTAATACTTTAATTCCAATGTAAAGTTTATTTGTATTCTATGTTTAAGTGCCAGAGCAACAAGAACAACCAGAAAAGATTAAACAAGCAGCAGCCGAAGCAGCAGCAGCAGAAGCTGCAGCCAAACAGAAAAAGAAAACTCCACACTGTCAAAAGTGCAAAAAAACAATGAAGGGGCATCCATGTGGTCATTGCAAGTAACCAGCTTTTAAATACTGCACCCTAAGTAGTGCCTTCTTTACTGCATAATGTCAGATGATTGTACTTGTCAAAGGGGAGAGTATTGGGCCATTTCATTTAATAAGCGCACCCCGCATATCGAGGGTCATGGATATCCAGGGGGAGGGGCTTTCAAGAATGCAATACCAAAGGGGGGCTACTGTGCAGAGCCAAGTAAAACACGTGGGGGTTTGGGAAAGCAGCAGGTTTTTTACAAAATACCCATTATATCTTGAGGGGTGAAAGCAAAACTCTTCAATACGTTCAAAAAATGTTAAAAAAACCAAGGGGGTTGAAAATTACAAGGCAACATAAAGTCTGGTAGTATAAAATCTCCAGAGGGGTGTCAAACCCTAACCCTCAATAGGGGGGGGGGGGTGCACTTATTAAATGGAATGGCCTTTGCATGTAAATAATAACAATAATATACACACATATATATATATATTATATATATACCAGTTAGTTATATTGGTATCAGTCATTTCCCATTATGTCTGTTCTGCAAGCAAGTAGCCTGTAGTATTGCCACTTGGAAATTTCTTTCTAAGATGATGGTAGATGCAGGCTGGTAATGGTCTCCTATTGTCCCACCCAAGGTAACCACAAAACCATCGTATGAGCCATCGGTATGCCACAGCTCGTAGATATCTACAAGAAAAAAATGCTAAGATTGATACCGGTACTGCAATACTGTACAATTCAACTTACAAAAAGGGGCTGCGAGGGAGGCTAGTTCTCACTTATGTAGAGGAGTAAAATTGTTTGGCAACAGCAAAAAGTTAGAGAATATACAGTAAGAGAAATATGAAGGCCTAGTGTATACAGTATGCTGGTAGGGCATTATTTTGGGGGTGAATTGTAATGATCATGATGATAACAATGATATTGCTGGAACATGTCTAATGAGAGTAATTACCATTTATTTTTCACTGTGAATATATTCTCCATTATATCTTTTTATTTTTTTATTGCAAACTGTGAAGTTTCCGCCAGAAATGAAAGAGCAAATCTACTTGGAATCAAAGCTTGAGCATGACAGACATCTATAAGACGAAAAATTTAGTAAAAGCAATAGCCCTTGTGACTTTACGACTTACTCGTTTTTACTTTGCCCTGTCTTTCACTTGTATGGACGTCCATCACTACCTCTCAGTAAGGGACCCACCATAGTCAAAACGGCTTAGTTGACCATGGGGTTGTAATCTTCATGCTCAGTTATGCATTTAATTCTCTCTATAGAGCCATCAAAAACTGCCTTCCCGATAGCACAAACAACCTCGTGGCAGCAGCGATATTCGAGGGCGCCAACAAGCAGTTCATCAGAGCAGAAGGTACACGAACACCTAGTAGAGATTAGAGATACAGCATTACGATCATTGCACGACCACTTTTGAAGGCAGTACATATACAAATGGCATGTTTTTTAACTTTGAGATGTAGTATAAACATACAAGAGGTAGGCCTACTTTCGAAGCTAGTAAAATAAAAATATTGCTGAATGATAAAACACAGCATTTACATCATGATTTATGACATGACTAGCTGTTTATTCATATTTTGCGACTTGTGTATATATATATATATATATAATTATTAATATATGCCGATAAACAAACGTCGAATCTACTTACTATTGCGAATTCTGCGTAATAAAGCGTCAATAAGGTGCTTACCACTGGCTTACTGGACATATCTTCATAAACCTTGCTTCTAGTGTTTCTGGGGAAATGCCATCTCTGTCTTCTTCGAACCTAAAGTCGTAATCTTGTCCTACGATAGCGAGAGGTTCATCTTGATATGGAGCATTGCCGTCAGGATGCATATCCACAACACCGTAATTTTCACAGTTTGAGCTCTCATCTGCGGACAAATTAAGGCCCAGATATATCGCCACTACTTTATCTATATGATATATCGCCACATAACTTTCGATATTTCCGCAAAAAAAGGTTCGTAAATGATGCTTTATTCCCAACACTGTATTTATTTTACATGAATGGCGTCTACATGGTCCTACTTGTGACAGCACACAAAATGGTGGATAAATTCGCATCTACTGCTTCACTTTAAGCCTAATTTACGTCAAGACGCACTAACATATTACACCATAATATATATATTAATTTGATCAGAAAAGATTATATTTTCAGATTTGCGAGAAAAAAAACGATGTCGGAAATTTCATTGCATAAAGACTTTAACATATAACCTTTTCACACAACATGGGGCAAAAAACTGCGGATGTGGGATAAAACGTGAATGATAAAACAATATGATTCACAATATAAACATTTTCTTTTCGAAATCTAAATTTGAAAGATTCATTGCTGTCAATATTGAGTTATCAGTCATGGCAGCAATCTCCAGCGATACAGGTTGCCTGATAATATCGCGGTGTAACCATAATTCAGAAGCGTACATGTGATCTAGGCAAGAAGAACAAAATCCAGGTTACAGAACACCTTTGAGTGTTAATTTTGCCTAAATTTTTTTTATTGGTTTTCATGAAAGCATTATACTAGTTCTACTATCTGACCAAGTTTGGACGAAAAATGTTGAAAACTTGCAGAGCTATTTAATAAAATACATTTCGTTGCAATAAGAAAAACATTGAAAATGTAATATTCAAATTCAATTTTCTCCCGAAAAATTTTACGGTAATTACTGATTTTCAAACGAGTTGTGCTCCTGCGGGTTTTAACTAATTTTTCTCAGATTTTCACAGGAAATAGCTAAAGACGTCAGTCAATTTTTTAATTTTGGATATTTTAAAAACAAAGAGCAATTGACTCAAACAATTCAGAAATATATTGCAGTCGTCAAAGAAATCGCCATATCAGCGGAATGACGAAATAAACAAAAATTTCTGAACACAATTTTTTAGAACAACTATTTTACTGTATAAAAATGATATTTTCATAAATATATCTTAAAACCAACAGGAGCACAACTCAAAAGCGTAACGATACCGCGATTTAAGATTTTCCTAAATAATTGTTACCTTATTTTATTATTTGTTAATTTTACAACTTTATCATATTTTGCATGCACTGGAGAACATTTGGTGAAAATTTGATGAAAATCGGACTGATATTGAGTGCGCAGTAGCGATTTTTCGCAAAACACCAAAAAGGGTGCCCTGTAACCTTAACACAGCTAGAAAGAACATGCTAAAATGAGTAAAATTGCAAAGTTTGGTTGCAAAATGTTGCGAAATGTTGCAAAACGAGGAAAATATAGCCTTACGAAATTTGCAACTTTTGTATTAATTTGTATTATCAATTATTTGTATTAGAAATCTATTGCCTGAGCTTTCGTCAGAGATCTTTAATTAGTAAACATTTGTATATTAGAACCAAAGCACTGTGCCTTCTTAAGATATGTCATTTTGAGTGTCTTATGCTGTTTTCGCTGACTACATTTGAAGGTGTTCGTAGCAACAGATTTTTTTATTGCCAAGTTTTGTTCTCTATATGTCCGTATATTTGGCAATGCTATGCATTCTAGTCATTTGCAAGGGAAATGAGTAAATGACCCAATTTGGTCTATTTATGATATTGTGATACCACAGGCGGCCCAATCTCTGAACGTCCTATATATTTTGAAGATTTAACCGTTATAATATTTTAAAATAACAAAATAATTAAAAAAATATTGACAATATATATGTAAAAAATATATCTCATTTGTTAATAGAATGCATTTGTTTTGTTTCGGAGTTTAGTTGATGCGATTGCTTTACGTGTTCATCGTACTTGAACGGTTGTCAGTACTGGCACTGGACAACATGGCCATATAGGACATAAATAACTACAAGGTAGCCACTTATCTGATATACTCTCCGACATTGAGTTCAATATCTCGCCTCAGAATCGTTGCAGAGCAATAAATTTCACATCGCCTAATAGTATGAACATTCCTGTTTCGAAAGAACATGGTTTCTTCACCATTTGGGCAATTCCCGCGACACACACCAACTTTGTTTATCAAAAATTCAAAATTCCATTTTCGAAAGAGGCGCTAACCCCATGTTCGTTGCCACGAGAGGCGGCTCAGCAACCTGGCCTCCTCGTTTGAAAACATTCCATCAGGGGGGAGGAGCTGGACTGGAATGAGGGGGCTTTCAAAGCAACACGATAAAACACACAATATAAATGATAAGACACAGTTAAATGCAGCCAAGTTCAATACTTGTTTATTGTCGAATACAGCATGATAAAGTAATAATTTCTCTTTATATTGTGTGTTTTATCATGTTGCTGAAAAGTAATAGTTGTAGCAACAATTTTGATAAATTTTACGAAAATATTACTGCGCAATACCAAAGATACGGTCCTGGTTCTTATGTTCGACAACAAGAGTTTTTAATAGTTTAGTATACGTCATCTTGCAAGTATATATTGTGGATGTGATTTTGTCATATTCCATTCGTGTTCACTGGTGTTCGCAGGTGTTCCATTCGTGTTCACATGTGTTCATTCATGTTCCATTTGTGTTCACTCATATTCTGCGCACTCATGTGGAGTTTTAGATCAGATCGATGGGATATGGCAGATGATTGAGTCATAAAACGCGGGTAAGAAATGGTGGATGAGGGATAAAATTGTTAATAAATATTTTGTTATTACTACTAGCTCAAACATTTTCTTTCCAAAATATGAATTCGAGAGATTCATTGCTATCATGTATCACCACAGCGGCCAATCTCTGAACGTCCTGTATATTTTGAATATTTAACCGTTATAATATTTTAAAATAACAAAATAATTAAAAAAATATTAACAATATATGAAGAAAAAAAAATCTCATGTGTTAATAGAATGCATTTGTTGTGTTTCTGAGTCTAGTTGATGCGATTGCTGCGATCTAGTTGATGCGATTTTAATTATGTAAAATTGTTTGCTGAATTACATCTTTTTACCCGAGAAGCTTAAAATTGATATTTGTGGTGTTACTCTGAGCGTATATCCACACCGGGCGAGCTTGAAAAATATGCCCGGCCACGGTGGGATTCGAACCTACGACCTTTGGAATACTAGCCCAATGCTCTTCCAACTGAGCTACGCGGTCAGGACGGTTCGAGTAAGTGATATTTCGGAACAGAATCTAGTTCCTTCGATACCAATGTATTCTAGTAATATGATTTTTTTCTGTGTTGGTGTAGGTTCGAATCCCACCGTGGCCGTACGTTGGTCATAGGTTGGTCGTAGGTTCGAATCCCACCGTGGCCGGGCATATTTTTCAAGCTCGCCCGGTGTGGATATATGCTCAGAGTAACACCACAAATATCATATTCACCTGAGTACACTACACCAACACAGAAAAAATTCATATTACTAGAATACATTGGTATTGAAGGAACTAGATTCTGTTCCAAAATATCACTTACTCGAACCGTCCTGACCGCGTAGCTCAGTTGGAAGAGCATTGGGCTAGTATTCCAAAGGTCGTAGGTTCGAATCCCACCGTGGCCGGGCATATTTTTCAAGCTCGCCCGGTGTGGATATACGCTCAGAGTAACACCACAAATATCATATTCACCTGAGTACACTACACCAACACAGAAAAAAAGCTTAACATTGCACGGCAAAACTGCAATACAGGGTGTATAAATAAAAACTACACAGTTGGAACAAGTTCACCAAAGTCAAACACGCGCAACATTTTTTCAGTGCACCTGTGTACTTTAACATTCTCTAGTACATCTATCACTAAAATTATTTAAAATGCTAGCGTTTTTTGAGCAGGAAAGCTGTTATTAAAACTGCCCCCCCCCCAAAAAAAAAAGCCTTGCCCGTTGCCATGGTAACAAAGCGATTTTAAAAAGGGCCAATTTGCAGATTCTTTGATAATTTTTTGAAAATTTCTTCGGTAAAACTTTAATTTTTTGCACACGAAAAATCAAATTTTAAAAAAAATCGCACGAGAATTTTTTAATCCTAAAAAGGCCCTGTTTTTGGAGTAAAAAAAATTTGGCTTGTACAATTTTCTTAAAACTTGAACCATTTTATGCATTTCAAGATTACAGGAAACACGAGAGAAATACGATTAAGGAAACAGGAGAGAAATACGTTTATTTTTATTTATGTGACGTCACAAAAATCGGGATTTCGATTTCCTCGCGCGACCAGGCAACAATCCCAACGCAATTTTAAAAACCATGCAATTTTAAAAAACCTGCCATGTGTGCAACGTCGACCATGCATGTTGCGTGTAGCACTACTAATCTCGCACACGGACAAAATTTCCACGCGACACATACCTAAACTTGTAGGGAGCCACCTTAAGGACCATCACTAGAGATTTTAAAGAAATTGATGCTACTAATACGTACGTAGTGCATTGTGAAAACTGCCTCCTTTTCATACCCAAAACGTTTGTAAATGTAAAAAGGTGGCTCGTTATAGTCATCACAAAAACTCTGATCAAGAATCGCGAACAAAACTGGGTGACCATTTTTACACATGCATGAGTTTTTTCTGTGTTGATTACTAGATTGCATTGGTATCGAAGAAACTAAGATTCTGTTCTGAAATATCACATGCTCGAACCGACTGACCGCATAGCTCAGTTGGCAAAGCATTGGGCTAGTATTCCAAAGGTCGTAGGTTCGATTCCTACAGTGGTCAGGGATATTTTTCAAGCTTGCCAGGTTTGGATATACACTCAGAGTAACATCACAAACATAATGTAACTTGAAAGTACAGATATCAAAATATGTAAAAAAAAACACACAGTAAATGTACAGCATTTTTGCTCAGTCTCAACATTTATAATATCAACCCTTCAAAACTTCGCAAAACAAACAACTCGCAAATAAAATGATATAGGAAAACTCTAGCCACCTTTCACTAAATAAAAAGTCTACCCCCACTCTCGCAACTTTGTTTTATCTTGCCACGTCTTCTCCCAACCAAGTTTAAATCCGCAGCACAGATCTGAACCTTATATAGTGTTTGGTGATATTCTCTGATTGGACAAAATGCAACGATGTTTTAATATAGAATTTCATTGGACAGTTTTCCTTACAGGATGTTTGTTTCGTCGTGAATCTGGCAGTCAATCCACTTAGCACCTTTTAAATAAGCCGCGATTTCAAGTGGTGCTAATTGGCAATTAGAATTAATGCTAATTAGGTTGAACGATTAAAATCTTATCATTACATATAAATTTTGAAACCATGCACATGCTCGGCAAAGAACAACAAATCATTTCCTGTTATTGAGCGGGCCATTTGACTTTCTAGAACATTATTTTAACTAACCTACACTACCATTGAGCAAGCCCCGGAAAACTATAATCCGCGTGTAGAAGATGTATTTTGGCCAGGCTATCTTTTGCTTTCAAATTGTAAAAGGAACTAATTGTTTTTTAACATTTTAAATATCCAATGTATTCGCGAAAAACCATCATTTCAGTGTGATTTGTTTTGGCTTTGTTTGGTTTCAAGTTGTGTGGCGAATTCCAAAATTAAAACTAGAGTGCATGCCACGAGTGACATTAAATGGCACATTCAGGTGACATATATTTATAAACACAAACGACAAAGCATTCTTAAAGTGCATATAACATGAATTTTTTTATTTTCTTAATTAAAAGAACTCTTTAAGCAAGCTGTAGTGTAACTTATTTTTCAGTTTCTTGTTTTCATGGTTTGTTCCCAAGATATTTCATTTTTATTTGATATGTAAATAAGTATGAATATGTCTGCTAATTTATCACGTCACTTTGGTTGCAAGCTCTTAAACTTCACTCACTGGTAAATGTGATGAAACACTGGAGAAAAACGTGAATTGATATTTACAGTTTTTAGAGTTAATAGATTTATAACCAGTGTAAGTTGAGCTTGCAACCAAAGTGATGTCATAAAGTGATGTCAAGTAGAGAAAATGCCCTTGCGGTGGTGTCCCTCCAGCATTGTATTGAACCCTACTCCCTATATTACATATGTGCGACTGTAAAGTGTTATATTATAGTGCCATTGTGTTCCGCGCAAAAGAATTACATATTAAGGCTTTGTGCCCAGATGGGATTGATGGTAAAAGTGTTATACTTAGAGGTGGTACATTTAGGTAAAAGTGTTATATAGAAGAGAGTTTAGGTAAGAGTGTTATCACACAAGGCAACATGCTATAAATAGAAAACCTAAGTTCCTACAAGTGAAACTATATTATCACAGCTTTCGCAAAATGTGCTGCTTGACCGGATAGGCGGTAAAAGTGTTATACTTTATAGAGGTGGTGCATTTGGGTAAAAGTGTTATATAGAGAAAGAGTTGGTGTTATCCCGCAAGGCAACATGCTATGAGAAACCGTAAGTTCCTACAAGTGAAATTATATTATCACAGCTTTCAGAAAATGTGCAGCTTTACCGGATTGGCAGTAAAAGTGTTATACTTTATAGAGGTGGTGCATTTCAGTAAAAGTGTTATATAGAGAAGAGTTGGTGTTATCCCGCGAGGCAACATGCCTATGAATAGAAAACCTACGTTCCTACAAGTGAAATTATATTATCACAGCTTTCACAAAATGTGCAGCTTGACCGGATTGGCAGTAAAAGTGTTATACTTAGAAGTGGTCCATGCATTATAGAAATTATAATGCCCCGGTCTAAGAGGAAAAGCTTTGAATTGAAAATACTATAACTTTCCCATGCAATAGTCAATAGTGGCATATTCCACGTTTTCAAAAAATACCTGATTTTTTCCAGGTGAAACAATGCCAATGTGAGAAGCCAGTGCGCTATCTGTCATGAAAAAAGGTTTTAAAGACGTACTGTCCCTCCAACATATTGCATTGCAAAAGTGTTATAAGTATATAATATACTAAAAGCTTTCAATAAAAAACCTTACTATTCATTAAGTTCTTGTAAGTTTTCCAATGCAATGTGTACAGGTTGACCAGATTAACTAGCAATAAAAGTGTTATTATACATTTATATTAATAGTGCTCCAAGAGGAAAAGTTATGAAAAGTTCACCTCTTAGCTGTTATATATTCTCAACCGGCACTTATATTAAGTTGCACCGGAGTACTTTTAATAACGACAAATGTGGTAAGAGGATTAAAGTGTTACAAGGTGAGATGACAAACACTGGCCAAAATTTAAAAACACAGCAAATCGTTTATCGTCTTCGTCCCTAGAATTTTTTCTAATTTTGTTGGTTTACAAAAACAACCCATAAGGGACCGGTCATAAAGTAAAAGTGGGGGTGGGCTGGGAAATAGCTGCTCGAAAATTTGTAGCTCACCCTATATTGCTGCTGAAAAATTATGACCCACCCTTTCTGAAAGGTGAAAGATACCAACGTGGCAGCATTCCATTTTTCTGTTGCCAAATAATTCTGTGTTACAATAGTCAACAGCTTATCAAGTGGTGCAATTAAATACAGAAAGGTCTTTCTTTGCATGGAACTTCGCATGCATGCCGCAGTATCTTTCAGCTCATAATTAGAGAACTTTTAGTTTGACATTTATGGCTAACATCAAACCGCTAACAATCATTATGATTTAATTTTGTTACATAATAAATATCACAAAGCTTGTGACATATAACTATAATATCAGAAAATCAGTTAGCAACTACTAAGGTATTAGCCACAGTGACACTTTACGAAATGTTGGGGGGAGGGGGCAGCGTGTGCCAATGGAATGGGAAAATTTTTAAATTTGAATCCTGGAAATGGCATTTGCAGCATTCTGAGAACACATTTTGTAAAAAAATAGGTTTTCAAAACACTGTTTTAATGGTGTGTTTTGTTATAAATCACATGCTAAGTATAGAAAACCAACATTTCAGAGAAAATATTTACATGATTACGGATTTACATTTGTGAATGGAATGAAATTTAAAGAAGTGCCTGTTACAAAAAGTTGACCCCCTAGTATCTGTCAAAAATCTGTTTCTCCATCCAGCAATAGCCAGGAAAAAGAAATATTGCCATGTTGTCATACAGCTGGCAACGTTATTACTCAATTTCACAGTGAAACAACCTCTGATCATTGCGAAGTTAGCCAAAAAGATGACGCAGTTTGCCACATTTCTTGGCCTGCGTTTTGCATTAAGTCTTTTCAGTGTTTGCGAACAACTTGCTTGTACAATCCAAACTTCCGCCAGACAAGTGATTTGGCGTCTGCCATGCCCATAATGGAAAAGCCGGTTCTTCCACGTCCAAAAAAGGTGCCTCGACGTCTAGACAATGACGGTTTCGCTGCCCATCACCAATTTAACTCTGTTGAAGATATGCACCGTGCTGATTATTTTGCACCGCTTGTCTTTCCAAGCTTTGTTGTTGTTTCGACGAAGAGTCGTACGTACCACTTCAGCATTTTGAG
>CACRXK020006619.1:0-24782 GCA_902702795.2 Paramuricea clavata | reverse complement strand
CCCCCCCCCTGTCCCTGCCAAAATTTAAATGCACTAAATTAAACTACCGTTAAGTAAGATATAAATATTAAAATTAACATGTTTCTATATACGCTTTTTTGCAGCAAATTAACGTAAAAGTAAAACACACTTACAAAAAATAAGTTCACGTGCTCATCGGCACCACGCGTTCGCACATTCACAATACATGATCATCACCACCACCACCACCCCCCTCCTGAATTTTTTGCACCCCCCAGAGAAAAATATGAAAATCCGCCCTTGCCTCGTACCCAGGCGCTTTGGTTTGTACGTCATTAAGCAAGCACGCGGGACGGCACAAATTAATCCACGCGGCCCACGCAAAGGCCACGCAAGCCATAGAACAATACATAGCGCAAAGTGGCAAAGTGGAATAAACAGTCTAGTAAGTGGCTATAGTACTGGAATAAAATAGTGAATTTTACACTACGGAATTTGCGATTGCATTACTTCACTCTTTCATGCCTGCATTGTGAAAATGACCATATAAGATCTTTTTTCCAAATATTTTTAGCTCGTTTCGTTATTCAGATGACAGTGTTTCATGTGCATGATCATTGTGACGTCACATTGCAGATCATGATTTCATTACCAGAAATTTCGGACACAATAGCGTCCACTTTTCGAATGAATTATCTAACTTCTTACTCAATATGATGCCGTGATTCTTACTATAATTCACATAAGACAGAAACTAAATAGTTAAAATTCGCATACAATATAGAAATAAGATTTCTCATTTGTTGCTGGGAAGGGAAATGATTACTGGAAATGTTATATTTAACTGAGTAAATTTTCGGCCAATTGCAATTTTATAAAGTCTATTTATCGCCTACCTAAAGCATTATATTTCTACGTAAGTCAAACAGACTTGACAAAATTATGAATGGCGGCAACGGGATCATAGAGACTCACTTGTACATTTTGCCTTTTCCGCCAGCCTTGTTCACTTTTCCGTCTTGTGAACTATTTCGCGTGAATTCTTCGTTCAAAGGGTTTCCTAAACCAAGCATAGTATAATAAACAATTACTGGACAAAATTAATTTTACATCTATCCAGCCAAATTGTCGGTGCTCGTCGAGTTAACCTTAGCCTGTTAGCTTGTTTAGAGTAGGACCGTTAACCAAACGCAAAAGCATTAGAGGTATCTACGGGCAGCAACGTTCTGGGGATTTGATAAGGAAATTGGAAGAAGTCTTAAGTTTTTTGTTTCTGATATTATGCACTCAGGTGAAGATATATGTTTGTGATGTTGTCTCTGAGTGTGTCCACACCTGGCAAGCTGAACAGTTTGCTTGACGGCGGTGGGAATCAAACCCACGACCTTTGGTTTGCTAGTCCAATCCTCTACCAACTGAGCTACGAGGTCAAACTAGACCGAAATATCACCCACTCGAACCGACTTGAAATTTGTTAGTTTAAAGGCTGTTTTCCACTGGGCGGAATTTTGCGCGCGGAGCGGAATTTTTCTTTGTCTTGTGATTTCTCGGGTGGGACTAATCAGAAATAACAAAGAGAAATTCCGCTCCGCGCGCAAAATTCCGCCTAGTGGAAAACGGCCTTAAGGTAAAGTTTTTTTTCCATTTAAAAAAATATAAAAGCCGACCGTTACTTGACCACTGCCTCCCTTAAGCCGATTGGTTGATTTTATATCCCATTGTTTTTCCACCAATCAGATCAGTTTGTTACAGATATTTGCACTGCTGCTTGACATTAACTGCTTTGAAATCAATCACAGTCGAGTAATATTTTTATGTATATTATAATATGTATTTAATAAAATGACTTTGTTAACTTAAATTGTTGTTTCAATGACAGGGCTGTTTATACGAGTGAAAAACCCTTTTCACATGCGAAAACAGATTGAGTAACATGTGTGTTTTGTTTGTCATATAAGTGTTGATTTTCTTTGTCATTTCCAAAAACAATAACCCGGCGCTCTTTTGCTTTCTTCCTAGTAAAATATATCGTCTTTTAAATAACTTTCATTAAAATTTAAAACCAACCAAAAACAAAACACTAACATTCAACTTTTCATTCAAATGTCTTCTGTTTTTAATACTCATGCAAAGATAGGGGAAATGTATAAGTTGACCGCGTGTGTTGGGAGACTGAAGCTGACGCGCATGAATGCCTTCAAAATTCGCCATGCTTGGCTTCACTTTTTGAGTCAGCCTTCCATATTATAGAGTTCAGTATTCGCACCTGGGTTGTATATTCCTTGGAACATCCTTAAATACTGTACTATTGTTCCCAGTAAACTGCGAAACGACCGTTTTTTAGGCAGTTTGTCAGTGACAGTTTTGTCAATTACGAAGGACATATTTGTGTATCTCGTGATCTCAATTCGCTGCAAGCGGCGTGTGAAAAACTGCGAGTTTCAGTTTGACAGTTCTGACAGTTAAATGAGTTTCTAATTTTATTGTCCAATCAGATGTGTAGCTTTGAATTTTAAATCAAAACTACGCACCTGATTGGACAATAAAATTAAAAACCATTTAATTGCCAGAACGGTCAAACTGAAACTTGCAGTTTTTCACACGCCGCTTGCAACAAATTGTGATCACGGGGTACACAAATATGTCCTTCGTAATTGACTAAACTGTTATTGACAAACCGCCTAAAAAACGGTCGTTTCGCAGTTTACTGGGAACAATAGTATAAAAGCTGCAAAGGAGTTAGACTTACTTGAATCTTCAATGGGAGGGTAGTACGTTTCTGAGACATCGGCTGTCATCACATTGTAAGTTGGTTTGATATCTTCTGGCAACTCCGTATCGTTATCATCAGTGCTAACATGATTATCATTATGATTTGCCATTTCCAAAGCACTAGCCGACGTTCGCTGCTCATGAATTCTTGCAAGGAATTCCGGACCAACAGTAGCTCTACAAAATTAAATACACGTTTCTTCTACTGTATATGACTCGTCTTTTACTTTTATTGTCAACTATAGGCCCTTGCATATTGCAACTAGTTATGTCTAAATAAATGTATGAAATTTACACTCAAAAATTCCATTTACAAAAGCCTTCAATCGAGTGGGATGCCAAAAAATCCTAATATTTAACCTCGCCTACACATGTATATAATTTGCATTTAGCTAGTAGCTTATGAATAGTTCACATGCAACATCATTTTAACTAGCTAGAACAAGACGCCTGCTCAGGCGTTCACACTGGCCTTCGCGGTTGGTAAAATACCATCGCAATACGCTAAAAAATAATTTGAAATATATAGATGTTCCTCACTTCTTGACGGCCGTCACTTCATGATCACAAACATTCAGAGTACGGCACAATAAAAATGGCCATACAAAACCAATAGAGTTCAGTGATATCTTATTGAAAAACACAGAAAAAGTTCAAGCGTATGCGCAATGAAATACATATAATTATGTTATTTACCGGCTGGGAGGTCCGGATAGAAAAATATTTTTCTAAATATTTTTCTATCCGGACCGACCTAAACGGTAAATAACGTATTTATTTTTTTGTAGAAGACTCAGAGGCAAATGGCAACGGTTTTATTAGATTGCGCATATAGAAAACAAAACAATAAAAATATTTTGATATTTAATTATTTTACTTTAGAAAACAAACAATTCAATTAAAATACAGTACAATTATTTGATCCATCATTAAAATTATTACAAAATTACATATTCATATTTTTCATTTTTAAAACAAACATACAAAAATTTTTGCTTTGCTTCGGCCATTACGTATAGGATTCCGCACCGTGGTCAAATATCGTAAAATTCCGCCCGCTGCTGCAGCCAATCAGATTGCAGAAAACGCTAGGATTCCGCCCGCTGCTGATTTACAAAAAAAAATTAAAGGGAATGTAATGCTACAACAACACTATACTGTACATATATTTAAAATACGGCAAATCATGTCAGCCAAATCATGTCAGCCTTGTGGCAAATCATGTCAGCCATAATATGTCACGTGGAGTGACTTTACAGTATATCTGATAAAACTCATCTTCATTAGTATTCTTTATATAATTCTTCATCCTAATTAGTATGATTATATAATTGTTCATCCTAATTAGCATTATTTTGTAGTCGTATTTTAAGCTATTCAAAACACTCGAACTCGCGTTTTATCATATCTAAAACGCTCGGCTGCGCCTCGCGTTTTAAATAATTTATGATAAAACACTCCTTCTCGTGTTTTAAATACTACATAGTACCCATCCCAAAATATTGGCCCGCAACCACCGTGATCTGCGCCTGATTTCAATTTCAGAAATTTCCTGAGTTTATTTCAATGCTGTATGATTCTTGTAAAGGTTTGGCCTAACTACTTCGGAACTTCGAAGTGTTTTTGATCATGTAATAACAATACATGAAGGAGACATGTGTCACTGACTCCTATTTTAGTAGGTGCGAGGAAGATAGAACAAAGATTTTCGCGTTTCCCGACTATCTTGTATCTTGATTGACTATGGCCACATTTATGACAGGAAATCGCATACCTCAAGTTAACGAACGGTTCAGCAACATTTCCCACAGGTGGAAAGGTATTTGAAGATTGCATCGTCTGTACAGGTGTCTGTAGTACTTGTGGAAGATCTAAAATAAATTTAAAATACATTGTAATAACTGCATGATAATTCTTAAGTAAGCCTGGCCAACTGATCTCACATCTACTGTACGACTGGACAGTTCATCTGCTCTATAAAATTGATGCAAATGAGGTCATATTGGTGTGACAACCACAACTCTATTGTTTTACTGACATTTTAGCACCTTTTTGCACTTTCTAGATATCGCTAAGAAAGAAAACGCGTTGTCTAGATACATATACATACATACATATATTACTCAGCACACTCCCTATCAGGGGTTTTCAGTGACTGGTTACATTAGAGCCGGAACTGCCGTGAAGTAGAACGAGGTAGACTGTGAGCTTACAAATGGCGCTTTAAGCAGCCGCTATTGGTCCATATCTCATTAATGATCTGCCCCTAGACCTATGTGCCTAACCCACCCTGTCAACTTTCCCTGTGGGAGGAAACCCGAGTACCCGGAGAACCGACGTTGACTTTTACTCTTTTCACATGAGGACTGGGTTCGAGTCACATTGAGATGTTCTCATTGAGATTTGAACCTGCGACCTTAGAAGTGAAGGCAAGTGCGCTAACCACTTCGCCACCGAAGAAGATGGAAAATGGTCATCAATGGCGGCTCGTTTTTAGACCAGTGGCCTGGTCAGACTTGGACATAGTGGTAAGAAAATATTTTTGTTTCCAAAATTCTCAATTTTGGTATAGAATAGGTAATTGCATAAGTCCTAGTGTAAGACATTGTGTAGCCTATAAAATGAGAAGACCAGTATCAAAAAAATATTCTATACTCTGATTAATTCTGGTGATTAAAACTATAGGGAAAGTAGGATTAGCAACTAAAATTTGGTGTGAAGGTTTCAAATGAACAAAAATTCTGTTTGATTCAAAACAAACTGATTTTCCATTCATCAACTGTTCATGAGAATTCAAGAGCATGAAGTGTAGGTAAAATATTTGATGAACGGAGCATGAATTGTGCTTTCTTGTGCACACGATCAAAATTTCATGACTTCCTGAACAAATGTTCGCCGGGGGATCAACTACGAGTCGGAATGTCCCGCCACAACAAAATCTTTGGTAAGAGAACTAAAGTCAATAATAAACAATTTATGCTATGCTTGCCTAGTCAATTTGTGAGTTTTTTATTGTCCCTAATTATCATTCATTTATCCTTCCATTCTTAAAGTGGAAGTCAAGTCCGTAATGTAAACAAACGGTTTGTTTACATTTTGAACTGCTGTATTTTTTAAAAATATGATGTACTGTCTGAATATCTAACACCATCTTGGTTCGCCATGCTTCTAAATGAATATGAAATAGAGTTTATGTTCCTTCTATATATCAGTTCCACCTACGTCCGTCAAAAATCAAGCTCCCTGCTGGTCGAAACGTGTTCAGTGTTGCCTTTCCTACTCAATTTCAATCTCTCGCTCTTAAATCCACGTCTCATTTTATGTCTCACAAATCCTTCACCAGATTTTAGTTCGTTATTGTAGTTCCTTTATTTTTTACATATATTAATATATTCACCACAAGTAGTAGCAGTATAGCATAATTAATTTTTGATACCGGTCTTCTATAGTAATATATAATTTTTAATACTGGTCTTCTATAATAATAATTTTTGATACTGGTCTTCTTCACATTCTATACGCTACATAATGTCACTAACACCAGTACTTGTCGGCATGATCATTTTTGAATGAATGAATTTACCATTTTGCCTAGTAACCCTGTCATATATCTGGTGATTAAATGCATGCGCATATGTCACAGATTCATGGTAATATGTACATGCAGGGTAGGGTAGGACTGTAGGAGATCGCGAACATTTTGTCCTTCCACTAAAAGATTTCGTCAGGTAAATAAGGTATATAATGATATAAACTTTATTTTGAGAGGGTACTCATATTTATACATTAATTAGAGCAGTGAGAACTGCGATATTCTACCTATACCAGCTGTAATGTTAAAACTTGTTGATGCTACATAATCCCAAGCAGATTACGATACGTCAGGGTTTATACAAGTTAGGAAGAGTAAAATTCAAGGGCTTTCCAGGCAACTGTTATATAAAATGGCAACTTAAATGAACTTCAAACAGCTTTGCGAGAAGTGAATAAAATCAATTCAACAAAATGTCCGTTTTTTAATGTCAAGTAGTTTCAGAAAATGTCCAGAAACTAACAGGATGAAGAATTTAAGGACTTTCTTTATAAATTCAAGGTTTGTATACGAACAACAAGAAAGTGATACAGCAGCAAACAACAACATGCATGCTTACCATTTCAACAACCAAATTTACCGACTTGGTCAACTTTGTTTCTTAGATCAATGAAGAATTTTAATTTTTATTCTAAAGGAAACTAAGGGATGATTTACAATACCAAAGAGCCAGTTTCCAGTATAAGATAATTTAAGCTTCGTCAATCATAGGTAACTGTGGGAACCTAAGGCCAATGAAAATTGATATCATGTTTCTCGTCCACAATTTTCAAAAATTTGGAGCGGGATTTTTTCATTTTTCATTATTTTTTGTATTTGAATTCTGCTTGTCAATAATTTCCTTGACCCAGTAAAAACCCCCCATAAAAATCTCAAGTATTAAAAATTGGTGTATAATTAATTGTAGTCCTACACTACAGTCTACAGACTACAATACATTTCTACAGATATCAAGGCTGACATGAAAAATAGAGGCATTCTGGCGAGTAATATCGTTAGAAAGATACAATTTGAGTTGCGCTTGGCAATGCAGCAATAAGACTTTGATCTGGAGATGAATTTGGTGTTTTTAAGCCTATTTTTCAAAAATAATGAATAATGAAAAATTTTCGTGCGGCAGATAAATCCCATGCGGGCGGGGACGAGAAACATGATATCAATTTTCATTGGCCTAAAGATCTGTTAGGGTTGATCGAGTAGGTAATTTAGTAATCTCATAACGGAAGGTAAACAATTACGGTAGGTTGATTCCTGATTTAGGTAGGCAAGTACTGCACTACTATCATATTTCTTGGAATCCAGGAACGACTCCTCTAAAAACAACACTTGCATTGAAGAGTTCGTGCGAATGAGAAAACTCACCATATGCCAGGTCGTAGGCCACACATAGTTGTTGTCCAGGTACAACATCGCGAACAGTTTGTAAGAAAATCCCTGTTGGTGTATTGAATGCGACGAGATTATATTCCCCATGACTTGTGCATCGTTCAAGGCAGTTCAGCCATTTGGAAAAGGAGAAAGATGCCTTATATAGATTCAAACAATAGTCATTGCCTTCAACGTCGGGAATCTGTAACAACGCGAATTAGGAAATGTTTTAGTCAGTAAGTAGTATTAGAATAGTAAATGGATAGAGTACAATACACACTCCGGAAAGTACGCCACTTTAGCTATAGAGTCCCGTTCAGTGGCGTCAAGTAATGAAGTAAATGTACTTCGTTACTGTACTTGAGTACTATTTTTGAGAAGTGAGCATGTAACAAAGTAAACTTTTTCTGGAGTACTTTCACTTGGAACGAAGTCATTTTAAGAAGTAACGTTTTACTTCGTTATTTTCATTTTGTGGCGAAGTATTTCGTTACCTTCTAACTTTTGTTTAATTTTGCGTGCTTTATATCAGATTTATTTTAATTTCGGGATGCGTAATACGACCTTACATGTGTCTGGGATCTCTCGTTTGTGACTTACTTATAAGCATTATTTATTAAATGGATTTCTTATATCTTCAACGGGGTATGGAAAGTAGACCATGCCGTGAAATATTATACAATTACTTTATGGTTTCCGTGTTTGGATGGCCTGATCCAAACACGCGGGAATGTTGCGAGAGTTAAGAAAAGCGAGCGAAACACGAGCCGAAGGCGAGTGATTTTGCCCGCTTTTCTTAACTCGAGCAATATTCCCAAGTGTTTGGATCAGTCCATCCAAACACGGAAACCATAAAGTAATTGTTTTATAAAATAACAACAACACGGTAGTCTTCCGTGTTTGGATGGCCTGATCCAAACACGGCTTTCGACCGATCAGAATACGCGTTATATACATGTTATTTTATAATGTATATTCGGTGTACGCATATAACGCGTGTGCTGTTTTGTGTCTTTTGTATGTCAATCCATTGGAGAAGTCACCCTCCCCCTCTACACGCTACAGACAATAGTACTTTTACTTTGTACTTCAAGTATTTTTTAAGGATACTTTGTACTTTTTACTTAAGTACGTTTTGCTTCCAGTACTTTTTACTCGATTACTCAAGTCGTTTTATTGTTAATTACTTCTACTTTTACTCGAGTACAAATTCAAAGTAATTTAGGCACCACTGGTCCCGTTTTCGTGTATGACATCAGTTAAAACCCACGTCTCAATCACGAAAACGAGGCTCTATAGCCAAGGTGACGTACTTTCCAGAAGCGTGTATATTACTTTGGACGAAAAGGGAACATTTTGTAGTGGATCGATTTGGTTCTGATATCCCGGAATGCATCTCGGAAGCAACATACAGTCTGCCACTAAATGATACAATTAATAGACGCCAAAATGTTGGTAACCGGTTTTAATCGAGTACCTTTGTTCATAAATTTCAAACTAAACTTCGTGACAGAGTGTTTATAAACTCGGAAATATTTTCCCAGAAATCTTGTCTGTATCAGTAGAAGTTTTATTTTCTGAAGTTTGGAAATGTACACACTTGAACAAATATACGAATCAAAACACCAGGTTAAATTTTAATCCATGGTAAATGGTTGCTTTGAGCAAATCCTTGTTGGACAGCGCGGGACGGTCAGTCAGGGTGTTAGCCAGAAAAAAAGGCTTTGTCCGTTAAACGTAAATTGGGAAAGTTTTTTTTGACCGATCAAAGTCCTTGTGTTTGAATAAATAGTGTTTTTTCCAACGTGTTTCTCCTTAGATGCAAACAACGGTAGCTTGGTTTTGTACATTCCATTTCCGGTGAATGAACACTGAAAAATGCACCCGATGGCACTTCGTTTTGTATATTTCATTTCCGGTGAATGAACACGGATGCACACCGATTACACTTTGTTTTGTACATTTCATTTCAGTGAATACACACCCAATATGAATTAAACGCGATACATTTTGAGAAAATAGTTAATGGGAAAAAGTAAATAAAACGCTCTTTAGACCCAGTTGGGAAAGCCCCTTAGCTACTTCAATTGGGAAAGCCCCTTAGCTACTTCAATTGGGAAGTATATGGGCAGAATATGGGCTAGCTAACACCCTGGGTCTGGACCAAAGCAAGTGCCAAAAGCCTGGACACAAACCGTGAAAGGTGTTCCAATATGCCGCGTAACGAACATGGGAAAATGGTGTAATATAAAACCGCTCTTGAGAACCACTGTAAGAAATACGGGAAATATACGGGGAAACGTATTTAGGCTGTACAGGTCCAGGTGTAGAATTCGAGCCGCAGTTCAGGTAAAATTGAACACGACAGCCATTGAAATTGATGGAGACGCACAAATTGAATGGCGACGACGAATTTGGCGGAGTATTGCTAGTCGCCTAAAAAGTTGGTCCATATATAAATGAAAAAAGAACAAGACTAACCCTCTTATCGTAGCTGGGCTCCATGATCAAATATGAGTCTTACGGTGGCAACAATAGGTGCCCGTAGTAAGCCTTCTGGTTGCCACCGTAGTACTGAAGCCTTTGACTCGATCATAGTTAATAGAATAGATGGTTTGTAAACTCATTAGAATGACAAGTTGACAACATAACCCATTATCTGTGTTAGTCAACGTTTATTCATAAATCTGGTCGTTCACCGTCACGTACGTTTTGTATTTTTGCCAAATTCACCAATAGCAATTTCCAGTTTACCCTATTGTTCGAGTCACAGATAGGCAACTTCCCTAAAACATTGCTATTGGTTAGTTGGGCAAAAATACAATACGCACGTGACGATGAACGACCAGATTTATGAATAAACGTTGAATAACATAGATAATGAGTTATATTGTCATTCTAATGACTTTCCAAACCATCTATTCTATTAACTATGACTCGATCAAGTTGATATTCAGCTTAGATCTGAGCTGCAAGTAAGGATGATTGCCACACAGTTTCGTACTTGGCACCCCCCCTTACCTGAGAAATAAACGAGTAGTTCAAAACACTTGGATCTACAGTTTGAGCAATATTCCCAGGAAACGGACCAAACTTTTGCCCTTGGAACAACTGCTTGGAAGCAATGATACCAAAAAACTGCATACCAGCTGGAATCTCATAAGAAACTACAATGTAAAACAGACAAATAAAAATAACGAATAACTAGCCAGGCTATTTGAGGAGATATACAGTGAATGGGTTTCAAGTAGTCCCACTACGGGTAAATGCAGGTAAAATAATGAGATTCTTTTGTTTAAATGCTATTCAATGAGATTCTTTTGTTTAAATTGTTCAAATTCAAGGACTTTCACAGATTTTCAAGTTTTGTGCGAACCTTGCCTAGCTATGGTTACTTGTGCAATATCATACATAAAAGTATCACTCGTCTGTGATTGGTTGATTTCAGTGCAGTTAATTCTAAACAGCAATGCAAAAATCTGTAATCACAGTGCAATTTTCTGTAATCACTATGAACCAATCAAAATTGAGCTAAGTTTTGGCGGGGAAAATTTAAAAATATTCTTTTTTCAAAACAAACATGGCTGCACTTAGCGCGGCGCAAAGATTCCCACATTTCGTCACGTTCAGATTTGATTACTTTTACCTAAATTATTAATAGGTAATAGCATGGTTTCTCGTGAAATTTGGATAAACATGCACTCAAATCATCCAAATTGCACTCAAAACCATACTATTACCTATACTTATATAGCTTATATACTATAGAATTCACACATGTCTTATGAAATCCACGTTCCGAAATTTATACGAAATTCATGAATGCTGTTAATGAAATTCTTAAAAGTCCTACAATTGTCTGGCTGCTCGTCTTTTGCAAGAAATAAACAAACCACAAAGGTTCTTTGAATGTATATATAGAACGTATATTGTCTGTTGAATCAAATAATGACCATAACGGAAATGACTTCTTAATTAATTAGGGGTGGGGGCAGGGAGGGCACTTTGCCCCAGGCCTTCAGCTCAGGTCCCCAAAGCGACGAAGTCCTGGCTTTAAATTTTGTTGATATAAGATTGCTTACCCGAGAGAATATATATCCTAGCTGTGTCAGTGCTGAAGAATATGCAATAAAGTGCAATATATTCTATAACACCGCTTCTCCTGTTTTACAATTATGACGTCATAGGGGCCCTGGAAAAATTTTGCCCCGACCCCTGTGCAACCTCTCGGTGAGCCGGTCAGCAGCTACAAGCTGAGTCCACATTAGGGCTTCTGCAGATGGGGAAAAAAGGCGTCACGAACGGATATTTTCCAAATCAAAGGTGGATTGAACGAACATACAGTAAGTTCTTCAGATGAATTTTGAAAACTGCTGTACGCTCGCAACTGGGGATAGCAAGGGGTAACGCGTTCGACAGAGGGCAAATACGGACAAAATATGATTCGCGAAATCAGGGTCGGACTGGCTACCTCAAGGGGGCCCGGGCGATTTGGCTAGATGGGGGCCCTGACCCCCCCAAAAAAAAATAAAATTACCTTATCCTATTTTAATTTTTAGTAGGCACTTTTATCATTAGTCATTGATCTGCAAAAATGTCATTATTTTATAAAAGTAACTTACGCAAATAAATTATAAATGAAATATGAATTTATGTTCTTAACGTCAAAATAGAGAAAGGAAATTATTGTCTACTCTTCAATGTCTTCATGGCGTTAGGAGCCGTCTCAGTGCCAAGGAACTGTTGGCAAACTGGTTGATGATCTGTTCATTTGATATGTCATTGATCATCTGTTTATGCATGTACGTCAGCATAAGTGCCTCTAATTTTTCCTGCCCAATGTTGCTTGTTAATATAAATTTAAGCGTCAAGAAACGTGTTTCGCAGTCGACTTGCGTTACACTAAGAGCGGTACTAAATACTGATGAGCTGCATATAGTTCAGAATACGTAGATAAGTTGAGACCATATTCATAAAAGCGTTTGAAATCGCAGCTGAAACATGACCTGCAAAACTTGTTTCTGCTTACAACTGTATGAATTGGTTCAACATGCATGATTTCCAATCTTTTCACAAAGACTCTCTAATGCATTTTCAGGCATTCTCTGTCTGTTCTGCATTCATCAAATTGGCAAGGGTCCAAACAGGAAAAATCCTGGTAAAGTCCTTGTGGTTCTCAAATCTACTATTGGTGCTTGTTACAATTTGATCCATTACGATATTGAAAACATTCACTTGATAGTCCTCGTGAGCATGCATCCATCGCCCTATTGTCAGTGTCATCCTTTTCACCGAAATGTAACTTCCTTTTTCGAATTCTTTCTGTCGCTTTGGATAGTAGACTTTCTTCTACTGCAACATCGGTATCAAAGCTAACCCGTTTGCTCTTGGCTTTCTTTGCGACCTGCACATGTTGCAATATTCAGGACAGTTGGAAAATCTCTGCTGATACTCTCAAGTTTTCCAATAGCAGATTGAAACATTCTCAATGATTGAAGAAGATTTAAGCCTCACGTTTGAAGGCATTCCGAGAGTGGTGTTGTAATTGAAAAGTTGCCCAGTTGCCAAGATTTCAAAGCTAAATTTTAGGCGGAGGATTGCGCGGGTCGCGGACCCTATAATATACTAACATGCAGTGTCGCCCCATCATTTTTTCAGTATATAACTAACTTTATATTGCTTTAAATTTCAAATTTGCGCACTGACCCGAGAATATCTTCGAGTTAATCACGTTTCTTTGCAGCTGAAAACGCCCAGTTATCCCGTTTTGCGTTTTGGCGCCCCCCAAAGCCATCCCTTAGTATCTTTTTGTGTATATATAAAAGAAAAATACTGGGGAGAAAAGATCGCAGGGGCCCTTAGTCGGGCGAGGAAAGTGGTTGGAAGCGTGCTTCCTACTTCTCATGCTTATGATTTGGAGCTTCTAGCCATTTATTTAAATGACATTTAAATTAAGCCAATTTGAAGGGGCCCAAAACGGCCTTACAAGCGAGGGGCCCACCGGGCATTTGCCCGGTGAGCCCGACCGGCCAGTCCGCCCCTGCGCGAAATACAGATGTGCGAGTAAAGTAGGGCGAAGGTCCAACCCGGAGGATCCGCAATGTGTTTCTGAGTGTGAAAGCCGGACAAATTCAGATATGTAGAGACCTATTTTGCCATTGACACAATGAAAGAGTAAAAGAAGGTCAAGAAGGAAATAGCACAGAGTTAATAGTTCAAAGCCTCGGAGGATGAAACGGCCTCCTTTGTACTGTCTCAAGTGAATAGATCCGTGCAGATAGGGTGACAACACTTGGCTGGCATAAATAAGATGTGATATTACCAGCGAAATGTAAAGGGTTCTCTGAATATCACAAGAGACACCATCAGAACAGAAAACCAAGCATTCTATTGGCTTTGGACACAATGTTTGCAATATGGTCCGCCAACGACAAGTCATAAAGCCCCATTTCCACTCATGAAAAATTTCCACGGACAGAACATTTTCCGAAAATATCATTGTTAAAAGTTGAAAAATTTTAACTTCAAATTTTTCTTTCCGCCGAAAATTTTCTTGAGTGGACAGATCACGCCAAGATCTCGTGCGATGCCTTCCGCCATTTTGGGTGGCAAATTAAAAATAATTTTTTCTGTGTTGGTGTAATGTACTCAGGTGAATATGATGCTTGTGATGTTACTCTCTGAGTGTACATCCACACCGGGCAAGCTTGAAAAATATGCCTGACCACGGTGGGAAACGAACCTACGACCTTTGAAATACTAGCACAATGCTCTGCCAACTGAGCTACGCGGTCAGGTCGGTTCGAGTATGTGATATTTCGGAACCGAATCTAGTTCCCTCGATATCAATGTAATCTAATAATATGATTTTTTCTGTGTTGGTGTAATGTACTCAGGTGAATATGATGTTTGTGATGTTACTCTCTGAGTGTATATCCACACCGGGCAAGCTTGAAAAATATGCCTGGCCACGGTGGGAATACTGCCCGGTGTGGATATACACTCAGAAAATTGCCCGGTGTGGATATACTCTCAGAGTAACATCACAAGCATCAAATTAAAAATAGTTATTAAAGACAAACATGGCGTCAAAGCAAGACTGTGCACTGACTGTTGCTGTTGCTTTTATTTGAGCATTTTGAAGCGTTATAATGGTCCACATCTGTGTAGTAGTCGGTTGAATAAACGATTTTCGCCACCCAAAATGGCGGAGAATTTTTTATGTACGTCATAGCGCAACACCTGAATAGAACCTTGGGCTACAACGTTTGCGTTTAATCCAAAGGATCTCACATTTGACTGGTTGGCATATTAGCTTATTGTTTGAAGTCCAAACGAGGTCACTTGTACGACGTACGAGTTTCCTTTCGACCAATATTTTTCCACGAAGGCCAAATTCGTCATTTTTTGCGGTACTTTTTCAAAAACGACGTAAAAAACCTAAGCGATGTGAAAACATTTTTCAAATATTTAAACGCAAATTAACTTATAATGATTATACTCACAATTAGAGTTATTCAAATCCCTTATTTACTGCGTACAATCTCAGATTTGGAAAAAGCACGTACCCCAAAAATGGCGGCGTGAGAAAGGCTAATTTCACGATAATTCTCGTTCAAAGCAGCTGCCAACAAAATTTAAAACTGTCTATGATATACCAACTTCAAAAGCGAATTTCAAAATAAACGAGATTTAATTGATTTAATTAAAGACCATGTAAAGTCCGTTCTGCGCATACGTTCTGCGCAAGCAAGGTCGGGTCCCGACCATTGGAAAGTTATTAAAGATGATGTCCACTCCTGTGCACATGCGCGAACTTTGTTTACGTTTTGAACCGCTATATTTGTAAAATATGATATACTAACTGAATATCTAACACTTTTCTGGTTCGTTATGCTTGTAAATGAATTTCAAACATCATTAATAATTCATAAGCTAATTGACAAATCATGTCAACCATAATACCATAATATGTCACGTGCAGTGGCTTTAAACCTGATAAAACACTCTATATAAAGAATACTATATAAAGAATACTAATAAGGCAGGTATCTATTGTAGTCATGTCCTCGTTTTGTCCTCGTTAGTATTCTTTATATAAAGAATACCAATAAGGCAGTATATCTATTGAATTTGGTCGTGTTTGAAGCCGTTTAATAAACTCGCAGGTCATGTTTTATTAGGTCTTTTATTAGCTTTAAACCTAATAAAACACTCCTGCTCGTTTATTAAACAGTACATAAACTGTACGTTTCAGTTCAAAAAAGTTCGAAAGATGCAAAATTTGGGCAATGTTTATATCTGGGGGTCCCCCTTTGTTATGAGCAGAACTGATGCGCAGAATGGAGTGGATATCATCTTTAATATTTCGCATATTCCGAACTTTCTTGAATTGAATCTCTAGTCTGTATTCATAAACAAGCATAGCGAACCAGAAGAGTGTTAAAAATTCAGTATAATATATATCTAATCATATTTTACAACTGTAGCACTGAGTTCAAAATGTAAACAAAGCGTTTGTTTACATTATGGACTTTACATGGTCTTTAATGAACCTTTATTCCTTTAATGGCAATGGCCGCTCGAAGATGAGTGCGCAGTGTCGTACGCACGAACAAGTAAAGTCGTCTGTACAGGGCTTCATACAAAATAATTCCGGCCTAAAAGTGTACGAACTTAATTTTGATGCAGTCCTATGACTAGATCAAGACTCAAGTACAATCACCGCATCACCAAAATAAAGCACTGTGCATGTGGTTGGCTAATTTCCTCATCTGAGATTTTTGCCCGAAGTTATGAATAGCCATGCACTAGACAAACAACCAGATACAGATCAAAGAGCCCACTGGGGGGGGGGGGCACAATTAAACAGTAATAATCCTGAATCTGTGATTAAGATTCTCCCAACAGCTCATGGACTGATGCCCCTCATCGGTCATAATAAATCATGAATATTTATGTGTCCATCTCCTCTGACTCTTTGTTATAAATGTACTTTTCCCTGATGCCCCAGAATCACTTTTTATTGTCTATTAATTCATTTTAGGACCCAGGACATCCGATGGTGGGGATGTACTGGAACCAATATTTTTAAGTCGGAACTGGATCCTGCTTGAACTTGAAGAGAATCCGTCTGGAAGTTTTGGTCGGAAACCAGGGACATGCCTTAAAAGGGGGTGAGGGCCGGGGGGTGCTTAATAATAGATCATAAAGCAGATTGAGACTGTTGGGGGTGTAAGACAAATATTGAATACTGGGGGTAGAAGAATATTGAATAATTGGTTTTAAAGTTTAGTATGCATATGAATATGAATATGAATGGTACGAATATGAATATTTAGGGTAGGAATATAAATATTACAAGTAGGAATTAGAATGAATATTTGGCCCACCCCAGGTATTTAAAGTGGAAATATGACTTATAGAGGTAGGGATATTAAATATTTTAAAATATTCTTCTTCCACCCTCAAGGAACAGGGTGCATTATCACTGAACATAGGCGTACAGGCGACAAAATTTTAGGGGGCGGTCGCTTTTTGTCCGATGTCTTGTGACTCCCCGTCCCCCCGTTACCAAATTTTTTACCAACAGTGAACCAAAAATTGCCCTATGTGGCAAGAATTTGGGGGGACTCCAGCCCCCCGCCTTGTATGCCTATATCACTGAAGAACCCCCAGCTGTGTCAATCAAACCTTGAGCTTGTCAGAAAATTGTTCAATCTAAGTTGCCTAGATTGTCAAAGAAGCCTCCCAAAGCCCAAAACGTCATTTTGTTTGATATGCCGGCCACGTTCAAAAATTTAATATATGGAAATTGGCACCCCCTACATACACCCACCACCACCACCACCAAATCCATCCATGTATAGAAAAATAACCAAACATCTCAAACTCATTAATAATTAATGAGTACATTAGCCAACCATATCTCTTTATCTTGCTCACATGATAATACTGGATACCTAGTGAAGTATATTTATTGATTCAGCCCTAGGACTGGGCCAAAATTAATTCACCTCACTTTAAGTAGTTACTTGTGCGAGATGTTATTTCAAATCCTGCAATTCGGAACTTGAAATCTATGGTCAGGCCCTCATAGTGGGATTTGATCGAAATATTAACACACAAAAGATAGCAGATCCAACTTTAGAGGGTGCCATGATGGGCTACAGCTAGTTACTATATTACCTTCACCTTGGCAGCCCCAACACTCTGATCATTGGTACTAGATGACGGTTGGTACTAGATGACGGTTTGTACTAGATGACGGTTGGTACTAGATGATGGTTGGTACTAGATGATGGTTGCTACTAGATGACGATTGGTACTAGATGATGGTTGGTACTAGATGACGGTTGGTACTAGATGATGGTTGGTACTAGATGACGGTTGGTACTAGATGGTTGGTACTAGATGATGGTTGGTACTAGATGACGGTTGGTACTAGATGACGGTTGATACTAGATGATCGTTGGTACTAGATGATCGTTGGTAGTAGATGACAGTTGGTACTAGATGATGGTTGGTAGTACTAGATGATGGTTGGTACTAGATGATGGTTGGTACTAGATGACGGTTGGTACTAGATGACGGTTGATACTAGATGACGGTTGATACTAGATGATCGTTGGTACTAGATGATCGTTGGTAGTAGATGACGGTTGGTACTGGATGATGGTTGGTACTAGATGACGGTTGGTACTAGATGATCATTGGTACTAGATGATGGTTGGTACTAGATAACGGTTGGTACTAGATGATGGTTGGTACTAGATGATGGTTGGTACTAGATGATGGTTGGTACTAGATGATGGTTGGTACTAGATGATGGTTGGTACTAGACGACGGTTGCTAGATGATGGTTGGTACTAGATAATGGTTGCTACTAGATGATTAATCTGGAATCCTGGGCATCATAATGAATGTTATAACACCTTAATTATATCATTTAATGGATCAGTCCGGAAAGATACAAACTTCCACAATGGAGGAAAATCTATGTCATCCGGAAGGGGAGAGGTGGAATTCATTTCTATAATAGTAAAATGTACTAGGACGTCTGAAGTGCAAGAGAAGTTGACTTCCAATGTCCCCCATGGGGGAAGTTGTGGATAATTTGCGGATGCAGATTATGATACTGACTAAAAATTGCCATTGCATAGCCCAGCCATGGTGTACTGACACTACTAACTATATGTTTTGTTCCATTGCATGATTTGTTTGCATTAATCAAACAGTTAAAATCCTAATTGCATTGTGTCTGCAGCCCTTACTCCAATTCAATGACAATAATCTATTTTGATGTCAAATATTAAAATAAATATTTTCATTCATGTAACAGAAAGAATATTTCCATGAGATTTTATAGAATGTTCCATCTCGGTTGTTGTGTCATTGTATGGAACATTTCATCTTTCATCTCGCCAGAATGTTCTTATGAATGCACAAATGAAAACGTTCACTATTTGTATACCAATCTCAAGCAAACTATGTTTCAACAGTAATGAAAACTTAAATCTTCCAAATTATTCCATAATAATCGGATGAGAGGTTTGCATTAATACATTTGTACTCCTAACTTGACAAAGAAGAATCTGGATTTTAAGAATCCCAATTTAATAAATGAATCCCTGACTGAGTGCACTCATTAGTTTTATAAATTATATCAGAACCACATTAATATTTTCATTAAATAAACAGCTAAACATACATGCTCAAAGTGGTGTGTGTATTAATTTTCCTTCAGACCTTCAAGTCTCAAAATACCTCATATCATATCAAGACAGTTCTAAACTTATATTCAAGGAATTAAAAGGTACATTTCATTCTAAGAACAAAATTCCACAATCACTGGGAGTAATACTTATATGGACAAACAAAATGAAGCATTCCAATGACTTATTACCACAAGGTTAACCAAGATTACATAAAATATTTTGCTACACATCCCATATTTAATATCTTCTTTCATGAAGAATCATAAAATCAGTAATGATGCTATGAATTTTTTTGTATTAAAGGACAAACAACCAAAGATCAACTAATAGGAAACCGAGCGATCTTCTTTCATGCATACAAAATGGCAGCCGACGCTCGCATGCAGCATGGATTTATTCCACAAGGAGCATAAAATCTTCATAAATTCGATCAAATAACTACTTAAACTCAAGATTTCACTTAAGATCAAAACAGTCAAGCTTAGTTAACAAATACGACTAATAATATTTGGTAATCATTCAAAAATTCAGTCGAAAATTCACGAGGTATTCTCAAGGGTCCAAATACTCTTGAATCCCATGTTGAGGAAGAAGAGCATTTGCTTACAGAAGATTGCCCTTTGCAATGAAATAATTCATAACAACGCGACCAAAATCAAACCAATAAACAAAGTTACAGCTCTTAGGTACCACACACAAAATACTTTAGCACGTTTAAATAGTTGTAGGTATTTTACCTGTCTCAAAGGGACTGCTTCTGTTTGTTATTGATTCCACTGATCTTTCACGAACCCCCAAAACAGAAATTGGTTCCGCGTGATTTTCATCAGGAATACACGGCGTTGAAAGCGCTTTAGCGCTTAAATTTTCGACGATTCCTTCGATCCGTTTCTTTCTTCCAGAAGCGGCGTTCAAATTTTTTGTACGGACCATTTTGAGACGAAATATATAAGGTGTTTTATACAAAGATCCTCTTCACGCGGTGACGAAGATCTTGGAATATGATTCCAACCGCAGCGAGATTCCTTCGATGCATATCAACTGGCCGAGCCAGCGAATGGGTATATACCATATATGGTCATTATTAATTGAGATTGTAAATCTATTTCCGTCCAACTCTAAGAAGACCAAGGGGAAAATTATAACAGCTCATCATGTCTCAAAAGTTACTTTTACCACATTTTTAGCAACTGCTCGTAAAAACCATATTACCACAAGACACTTAATCGATAGTTAGAGAATCACAGCGGTTACTCGATCGCTCTATGACTCATATTAAGTTGATGTGCAGTGTCCATATTTACGGAATGGATGTTTAGAAATTAAGTCGTCTGACATGCTCGTCAATCATTGACATTGACGTGATCATTGACTCACATTGTGGAGCCTCCAGTCAATCAAAAGTCACAATCTTCATCGAGATCTTATGCCCCTCTTAAGCCCTCTTTCAAAACAGTCACGCGTGCTTTCAAGATCATCAAGTTAATTTCAAATCGATGAAAGAAAACAATTTACATAGAATTTCGGCTATCATATTTATATTATATGTACATTATGAAGTCAATGACAATGGAAACTTAAGAAGTAATGAAAGTATCTTTTCGCTCTGAGAAGAAAACTGGTCGTCTCGGGAAACGGCACAGAAAAGTCACGCTCACAACACTATGCCGAAGTGAAATTGTTAGTGAAAACGTCACTTTTGCCGTAACAATTTGAGCATAGTTTCTAAACGGAGCGAGATGAAACTACGGAGCGCTTGGCGGCTTCGTGTCACAAAACAAACGGCGTACTTTTTTTAGTTGAACTATCTATGCCAGTATAGGTTTTGCCAAAAATATGAACAAACTTTCATTGGTAGGGATGAAACTACCTGAAAAATATAAGGAGAATTTCGACGTTTCGTGAGCGAAGGCTCTAGTAAGGTCCTTCACTAGAAACGTCGAACTTCTCCTCCTTATATTTTCCGGGTAGTTGCATCCCCACCAATGAAAGCTTGTTACATTTTTGGACCGCTTGCAAACTAGCATCTCCGGTCTCAAAACAGTGAATGCAATTCGTTTAAATTTCTTTGTTCTATTTGAAATATTTTAGATTTAAATGAGTGCGAATTTAATTTGTAAACAAACTGTTGTAACATAGTCTTGAGATACAATACAACGGTAACTCCGAATAAAGTAAGCCCTGATTTTGATTCAACGTTTCGACCCTCATTTAGTCATCATCAGGAATCAGATGATGATGACTAAATGAAGTCGAAACGTTGAATCAAAATGCTTACTTTATTCGGAGTTAATGCCGTTGACACTTCGTATTGTATTTTATGAAAATACTCAGTGGTTCCCGCAATTATTGTAGTCTTGAGAGTTTCGGCGTTTCAGGGATCGAAGCGGAATATTGAGACAGTAATTCGGAGTATTGATACTGGCCCAAAATCCTGATTTAAACTATACATAGTTTGCACACGAATATTTCTGGTAAGAATACGAATATTTTTGGTAAGAATATCGGTAGGAACTGAAATTGAATTGATTGTCGAATACTGAAAATTAAAGAAACAAACATTGCGCTTACTTTGAGTAATTGAGTCAGTACTCAGTACTAATGGAGTTCTCGAAGTTACAACATTATTAGCACGTAAAAAATGAAGCTCGCACGCAAGCTTTTCAAAATCTTTTTTTTAATATATTTTTTCTTTGCGGCGAATTCCAGGCTGATCTTCTTTTCACTGGAGTGCGAAAAAATGCATGTGGAAATATATCCGCGAAAATTTGTTGCGGATTCAAGTAAAAGTATACGGCGTCCACATGAATCTGGATTGGTTGAGTTTTCGACAGCGGACAGCGAAAACGAGCTTTTGTATTGCTGGTGGTCTGTATTCGTTGCGTTTTCATAAGTTTACGATTTTGGTGCTCGTTTTCGCGGGATCCGTGTGGACGGGAACGGTATCCGCAACAAAATGATTGCGGATAAAAATGAATCCTGCAGCGGATGACAGTGTTAAAATTTCAACCAGGGGACAAACTCGGCCCTGGGTTGAAAATGTTGTCATGTAATCGCGCGTTTGACTATTTTGATAGAGTTTTGTATTACAGACAGGGCTGAAATTTCAACCTGGTCAACAGGGCTGAGTTCAACCCCGGGGGTTGAAAATGTTCCATGTTAGCGGGGGTTAACAATTATTAGTATAATTTATAGATGATTATTGAAAATTCTCCACGCTGATTGGTTGCCGTTGAGGTGATTATTACGCGATAATCACCTAAGTGATTTTCAAAATGGCGGCCGAAGCCGTTTTTTCAATGTGATACGAAGAAATATGTATTTTTTTATATTTTTTCCAAATAATCACCTATGAAATTATACTAAAACAATTATTCAGAGGGTCCTGAAGGGGGACGGGTCGCAATCCCATTTCCCACCTGAAATTTTGTCCCAGTCCCAGTTGGATTTTTATTAGAAATCCCAGTCCGAGTTATTGAAATCCCAGTCAATAAAAAAAACGCTATTTATCAGTAGAATAAACAGTTTTAGACCTTTTAAGCCACCGCATGTGCGCACCGTGTGGCAGAAGCGGGACCGGCTAAACGGAGAGTTATGAAGTGGAGAGTTATCTCGGAGAGTTATGATTTCGGAGAGTTATGTTCGAACCACGCCCAAACCACGCCCACTTTTCCCAACGTTAACATTATGAAGATGTTAGAGATATCATTTTTTTATAACTCACGGCGTTCACGATTGTGGCAATGCCAATGAAGAGAGTTATGTCCGTAATAAACTATTATACATGCTCACTTGGATTATTACAAAGCCCAGCATTCAGATACAGCTCAGATAGAACCAGAAAACCTTTCCAATGTAATGCCCTATTGGTTGATCTGGGAAAGTATTTCCAAAACCTGAATTTCTGAAAGATTCAATTTTTGCAATTTTCTTGCAACTATGCTTACCGTATTTACTGCCAAATACACGTCAAAGCATGCTTCTGGGGGTACTTTGACCCTTCTGACGCAAGCATCTCATTGTTTTGACTATTTCCTGTTTGGACGTCAAGTTGTACTATTTCCTGTTTGGATGCACGCTACTGACACGCTACAAACTGAAATACCAAAATATAAGTGAAATTCTGAAGAAACAAGCTTTACTAAGGTTTTCTCAAAAAACTGACATAACTCTCTTCACTGCCACAATCGTGAACGCGGAGAGTTATAAAAAATGATAACTCTCTAACATCTTCATAATGTTAACGAGAGAGAGTTACGTCAAACATAACTCTCTCATGTTAGTTCAAGGAAACGTCGGGAGAGTTAAGAAATTGGGTGTGGTCATTGGAGAAAGTAGGCGTGGTTTTGGCGTGGTTCGAACATAACTCTCCGAAATCAGAACTCTCCGAGATAACTCTCCACTTCATAACTCTCCGGTTGCTAACTCTCCCTTTAGTCATACCCGGCAGAAGCGGTTGTGCTTTGCCTTTGAGGTATATACTAAGGGTTAAATGAAGTATATACTGGAAATCAGGCATATATTCCACTGTGCATCTGACCAACCTCGTACCCAGGGACTTTCCTCTTGGGGAGCAAAGACCCTAGTAGACGCTGGTCACGTGATCTGCTAAAATCTAACAGATTTTTTATTAGCAATCCAAGATCAGGTCAATGAACATTTGATATTTGGATTATTTTGATAGTTTAATTTATAATTTGCATTTTGTATGATTGTCGTAAAGAAAACCAAGATAGTTAATTAGAAATCTGCTAGATTTTAGCAGATCACGTGACATCGCATTACCTCAATCCCATTCCCATTTTTGAGGACTTCATTTCCCATTCCCAGTGGCCAAATCTCAGTCCCAGCAACTCAAATCCCATTTTCGCAGTCTAAAAATAGATCAATCCCAGTTCCCATTTTACCCCTTCAGGACCCTCTATTCACCTCAAGCTCGGTGATTATCGTGAATAAAAACCTCGACTTCGTCTCGGTTTTTAGGCACCCGGATAATCACCTCGCCTTCGGCGAATAATTGTTAATTAAGTCAATTAAGGTACACTGTCGCTTATTATTATTATTATTATTATTAAAACTTTATTTACACACGGAGTCCATTCGTCTCAAAATATGCTCTTCCATGAGCCGTGCACCGTTAAAAATATCTATTACAATTACAAATTGCAATCACAATTTTATTTTTGTCAATTACAACTAAGAATCACAAGACTAAAAAAAGTACAAGAAAATAATGATTGTCTAATAATACTTTTTAAATTAACTACAGATGTAGCATTTACAGCTTCGACAGGTAGGCTATTCCACAGGACGTACGGTTCCTTTCAGAGGCGCCGGAATATCGATAATTGGGGGGGGGGGGGGGGGGGGGG
>CACRXK020006618.1:0-24419 GCA_902702795.2 Paramuricea clavata | reverse complement strand
TTTGACTCATTGGTTCGCGGGTAATAATACTTTACGTCATTGCGATTGGAGATTAAAAAAATTGAGATGGAATAACAAATCGTTCTCATGAAAATAACTGATTTTTTCATTAAAACAAAAAAATGTTGCATTTTAATAAATGGATTGTAACATCGCGACCTAGTGAGAATTTATACTGATATATCCTTTACAATAAATATAATCATTCACAACTCACCACTTCCGAAGGTCGAAAATATTGTTCTTTTATTCGCACGCGAACAACGCCAGTTGACTTTTCCTTCCCAACTTCGTTCAACCCTTCTCCCTCCCACCTGTAAAAGGACAAAACTATAATTCAAGATTATACCTCACAATTAATTCATCCAATCAGAGAGCCGTAGGATTGACCAAGTGATATTTTAAGACTTGCTTCAAAGTCCATATTTCTCACATTCAGTGCGAATATTTCAGTGCTGTCTGGGATAAATGCGGTAAAGGTTTACTGGAAAAGCTACAAAAATTACAAAATCGTGCTGCTCGAATAATTACTAGGCGCAGGGCCTCTTTTAATACCATAGACTGGGAGAGACTTGTCCCCCAGCCCCTGTTTTGGCCCCTCCAGTGAACCATGTTGTCCCTCCCATGCATCAACGTGCCCTCCCATGTTGAAGATTGATTTTGTTTGTAAATAAACACTGCATGTCAACAATTTTGTAAATAAACGCTGTTACTAACTCTGTTAGGACCTTTGGGAATTGGCTTGCGAATTTCGAATTTATGCAAACGTCCGAGCATGCATAAAATTAATTTGAAAGCATGCAAAGAAATCATGTAAAAAATGGGAGAAAATCCAGGTTTTGAAGATCTCGCGTTGGCTTACGCGTGCAAGCTGCCCAAGTCTACACCCCTTGCTGAGTTACATGCAATTCACGTGCCCTTCCGGAAACACGTTACTTTGGCTATAGAACCTTGATTTTGGGATTGAGACATTGGGCTTTAACTGATGTCACATACACGACAACGAGACTCGGTAGCGAAAATGTCGTACGTAAGGATGTAATGTTTCACCGTTTAACTTACACTATAGGCATATCAACATGTTGAAAGCAAACTTCGATTAATTCTCTGACGGTGTGAACTTCATTCGTAGCAATGACGTAATCACTTGGTTTGTCGCTTTGTACCATTAGCCACATCGCCTAAAAAAATCATCGCCCCTCATTATCAACTTACATGCGTTGGAAATTTCTATAGTACACTTATAATAAGCTAATTCGCTGTGTCGAGCTGCACATCCAAATTAAGCATTCTGTGTGCCGACACAATAATGCATGGCAGCTGAATCATAAAGGCAATAGACTAAATAATCTAAACAAGAAGAACAAAACCATTACCATAGCTGGAAAGACCGTCTCAAAATAAGTAAAATTGCAAAGTTTGGTTTCGAAATGTTGTAAAATGTGAAAAATATGGCCCTAAGAAATTTGAAAATGTTGTATTAATTTTGTATTAATTTGTATCACGGAAGGGAAAATGCGCCACTTTCGTGCATTTTCCCGCGCGTAATACAAATTCATACAAAATTTGCACTGAAATTTCGCAAGGCTATATTTTCCACATTTTACAACATTTAGCAACCAATCTTCGCAATTTTACTCATTCTAAGATGCTCTTTCTAGCTGTGGTGTTGGATTTCGTTCTTCTTGCCTTGATCAAAATTTAGTCTGTCCCTGGAATCATCCATTAATTTCCCGCGCTTTTCTTCTTCAGATGCATATAAACGATCATAGATGAGTAACGAATGTTCTGAGAAAATGTTACTTCGTCTGAACATTCCTAACTTATAGTCACTCGTTCACATCCATTCGAAGACGAAAGTCGCAGCTAAAATTGCAGTAAAAATTGAATATGTAGCTGAGATTGGGAAAATTTAGTAAAATATGCACATCAAAGCATAATCACAATACTCAATAAATTTTATACTTGCGTGCGTATTTGCCTGCTGTGTAAAGCGAAAAAAAATACGGTGCACATAAACGATTATTTTCTTGTAATTTAAAGCGAGACTAGCCTGCGAAAACAGCCGCTACTTTGTTGCTCCTATTAATATAACGTCGACGTCGTTATTAATATAACGACGACGGGGCAGCAAAGTAGCGGCTGTTTTCGCAGGCTAAAGCGAGACAAGGTACCGTGCGAAAACCTATTGATTTTTTAGCAAGCTTTGCATAATTGTCCCAATCACATCGCAATGCAGTGAGTCGCATTAATTGATTGAACAACAGTTGAATTTCATATTTTGATATGCATATTTTAATTCTTCTTTCTCAGCCACGTCTTACGATTCAACTGCAATGCGGAATCGACGAATTGATCGACGAATTACCGAAGTACGCATTCCAAAAATTTCCAGATTTAGAAGCATTAGATTTAGGGGCACTAGCTATTATCAGGCTGTGAAAAATGACATGTTAGAAATAAGAATAAAAGTATACTGAAATCATACATTAGCCTTTGGGGTATCAATTGTCATCAGCCGTAAAGGTTGAAGATACTCATGCAATACCGGTGTTGCTTAATACTCATTACGCTGTAAAATACGATACGATCGTACCGCTAAGATCGATCTTTCCTCACGGAATGGAAGGCTGAACGTCGGAACTCTGTAGTCTGCGTACTCGCGGTATATTAGACAGATTTAGATCGAGGACGCGACGTCAAAGATTTAGAACGAGGACGTCCAAATGGCGTGTTGTGCCCATGTATGGATATGCCACGCCATTTTCACGTCGTCTTTGACATCCGCGTCCTCGATCTAAATATGTCTATTATCATTTTCGTCAAAAGCGCGCACAATTTGCCAATAAGGCCAAAAAAAAATATGTGGGTTTCCGGTTTCCCGACCCTACCTAGCTTTTGGACGTCGAAATCCCGACCCTAAACTTTTTTATTGGATTTATGCTTATAAGTGTTTCCACCTAGAGGAAAAAGTTTGTGGAAAATTGAAATTTGAGGCAATATTAGGGAAATTTATTTTTGGATGTGGAAGCACTGACTAAACAAAATGGCGTCCGCTTGTTCGGAAAATTAAAAAAAAAAGTTTAGGAAAAAAGTTAAAACCGACCTACCCTACCTAAGTTTTTATAAGAAGAAACCGGAAACCCACATATTTTTTTTTTCCTAATTCGTCTCAAACCATACCGTGTTATTTCGGCTCGGTTTAGCATAATTGTGGATTAAGATAAAACCATGCAGTTATCTCTCAGTGGTGTCAAGTAACGAAGTAAAGTTACTTCGTTACTGTACTTGAGTACTATTTTTGAGAAGTCAGCATGTAACAAAGTAAACTGTTTCTGGAGAACTTTTACTTGGAACGAAGTCGTTTCTTTACTTTCGAAGTAAAGAAGTATTTCGTTACTTTCTAACTTTTATTTAATTTTACATGACTTATTTTAATTTTGGGATAGGTTCATGGGTCTGGGATCTCTCGTTTGTGGCTTACTTATAAGTATGATTTATTTAATGGATTTCTTATATCTTCAACGCGGGGTCTGGAAAGTAGACCATGCCGTGAAATATTGCTTATTTATAATGCGTGTGCTGTTTTGTGTTTGTTTTGTATCTCAATCCATCAATGAAGAAGTCCCCCCCCCTTACACGCCACAGACAATAGTACTTTTACTTTTACTTTGTAATTCAAGTATTTTTGAAGGATACTTTGTACTTTTAAGTACGTTTTACTTCCAGTACTTTTTACTCTTACTCAAGTTGTTTTATTGTTAATTACTTCTACTTTCACTCGAGTACAAATTCAAAGTAATTTAGGCACCACTGTTACCTCCACGAAATCTTTTGCATGTCCCCAGTCGCGTACGGCATTTATATTTCCCATATGAAGCTAGAAATTTCAAAAACGACAATTTTACTTATGTGTACACTGTATGCTTATCAGATTCATAAAAGGTACATGAAGACATAACCAACCATATTATAATTTTGAGTACGAGCTAATCGTCATTATATTTTAAAGGACATTGGCAATAAAAGTTTGGTTTGTCTCATTCAAAAGAACTCTTAAAATGACATATCAAACTCTATTACCGATTTGTCATATCTTGCTTAGTTCTCGAAATATTTAGATCGAAATTAATGAGCCGTCCGCCATCTTGGACTAATTCTTGACCTCATTAACTATGGTTTTGATGGCGTCACGTCAGGAGTTGGGTTAACCATATAAAACTACTCAAAAATGACCGAGTAAAAATTGTTTGAAATGTTTTTAATTATTTCTAAATTTCAGACAGCAACCAACCCATATTGATCGCTTTCTCTCAAGGTAAAAAAATTAGCGTGACTCCTCTCTTGACGTAACATGCATATCCTCAATAATCCAAGATGTCGAACAGCTCACTTTTTCAGTCCAAATATTTTGAATACTAATCAAGATATAAAAAATCTGTAATAGAGTTTAATGTATAGTTTTAAGAGTTCTTTCAAATGAACTAAACGAATTTTTTTATTGCCAATGTCCTTTAATTAAAGCCTAAAGTTTGTAATTGGGCTGGACGAGGTTTCAGTTTTACGGTATAAAGGCTGTCCACTGTTGCCGGTGTTGCAATAGTCTCGGATATAGAGTCAAAGTGAAAGCTTCTCACATGCGACTGAAGGAGATCGTCCCACCTCGTGGAGAGACAAAAGGCACATATACTAAAACTTTGCCGTTCAGCCATGACCATGCATGTGCTACCGCGAGGTTTCCAATTTTCCACGAAATAAACTATGTATGTAAACACGTTATAATATTTTGTCACAAACCTCGGGCTGAATTCCCAATTTTATTTTCGCGACTGTTCGAGTGACTTTTCTTGTGACGAATGTTTCACCTAAAGGGGAACATTTCAAAAGAAGGAGATAAACACTAAAGAATAATAAATGAAATTTGATATCTGAAATATTGAAATTCGAGGAATTTCTACATTATCTGGTCATGTACGTTGAGTTCATATCTTATCTAGCCATCCATTTTTTTTTTCCCAAATCCCACATCCTTGAGCAGTTGTTTCACTTATGTTTTGACTTTTATTTCTTTATAACTTCACGAAGGAAAAGGTCTAAAGTCTATAAGAATACCTGTCGTAGATTATGGCGTGAACACTTAAAGGAAGAGATAAAAAGCTGTAGAAATGAAGAAAGTTATATACAATATATTCACAAGAAAAACCGATGCAACACTGCATTAATTGTCAACATAAAGTTGACTGAAGCGGGATTTGAATTCGCGTCAACTATCGAGTAGAGTCCTCGATCGAGTCAATATCGAGTCAACTATAGCCTAGAATGAGAAATAAAAAGCAAAAAAGTGAAATAGAGCACTGTTCCATCGCAAGAATACTGTTCAAAATGCCAAGTCGCAAGAATATCTCGTGCCCTTAAATATGGATTAGAAGTTGTGTTATTCCATGCTGTTGACTCGATAGCTCAATTGGTTTTGTTGAATATGCGAGTTCAAATTCCACTCGAATCAATTTTATGTTGACAACGGATGAATATATTGTATAATGTTTCCCTGATGAAGGCTCTAAAATGGAACAGGAGAACGTGTTACATACAGTCGACTCGACAGTCGATTTCACGAAACTTTGACCACAAATGTTCCGAACTTCGTTGCGAAGTTCGCAAGTTCGTTAATTGCGAAGTTCAAAAGTTCATAATGAGATTCACAAACCAGTTTGTAATCTGCGCATTTGATTGACTTCTTTTACTTCAGGGACCAATCAGGGACTTTGTTTATAAATTGGCTTGTGAATTCCAAGTTCGGAATACTTTGCAACGAACTTGCAAACTTCGCAACAAAGTTCGGCACATTGTGGTCAAAGTGTCGTGAAATCGACTGTAATGGAAAATTTAATGAAGGAACATTTCAGTTAAAAACTGTGTGGAAAGAAAACTTTGAAGCAAAAGGGCTCTGTATATACATGCAGTATCCCGTTTTCATCAACTTGTCGTATATTAGTCTTCATTTTACCTCTTCTTGGGCTTTCGTGATTGAATAATATCCCGTTGCATGCGAACATGTTATAGGCTTCTCTGAAGTTAACTGTGATCCAATAGGCGTACAGTTTGGCACAACCTACAAAATTTATAAGGCATATGTAATTAAAGTGGAGTCGAACAAATTCTTCTTTTTCAATACTGGATGATTTTTTTAAAAATAATGTTTTTGTTTCCCATTGAAATATTTATAATGTTTATAAGATTTGAAAAACTGTTTTTCTTTGGTATAAGTAAGCAACAAATAGAAGACGATGGGAACAAATTATTGTATCGACGATTCCTATTCCATTTGAAAACTGGATGTAATTTTATTTTAAATAACAAATTTTAATAAAAAATTATCAGTGCTTAATAGAATACAGGAAATGGCATTTCAGGGCTTCAAATTTTAAAAGATATTCCGGGTGACTATGTATTTTCGGGAAAACCTGTATCATCGTTGAACAGATGATGATAAGTGATTATGTCGGCAGGAATGAAATGATAGCCATTTAGCTGTTCAGTAACGCTGCATCGTTATAATAAAAGAGAACTAGAGTTAGTAAAATAACTATATTACTGTGTATTTACAACAACAAAAAATCATGTAATACCATATGGCGATCTTGGATAGAAAGGTGTTTTTTCTGTCTGTGGAATTTCTACAACTTTACCATACATTTCACTGGTAGATGCCTGGAAACCAATTACAAATGTTTGAAATTAAAGGTATTGTGTCATTTTCAACCATGCAGCAATCAATCTACTATACTTCAGAGATGTCAACTTTCAGTGATAAGCAGCTGGCCGGGGGTTTTTATCGAACGACTGTCGAATGAACGACCGTGATGGTAGGGGATGTTATTTAATCACACATCTCACTAATGTTTCAATGATAAATTTTATGATAAGGGACGGGTCATTATTTATGGCGGGGGGTGGCACCGAAGAGAAAAGGGTTGGGTAAACAAAATTTTGAGTAAGTAAAAGGTTGGGTAAATGGAAAACAAAACAACTCAAGGGTTGGGTAATAAAAATTTATTGTCATTTCAAAAACATGACTCACTGTCAAAATATTGTTGATTGAAAAGCAATTTCAACAGTCATTTGTCAATACAATATGTGAATCAATCACAGTCACTATCTTGATCATTTTGACAAAACAAATGGTGTTTCCAAAGAAATTACATGTGCAGACAACATGAAATTTTAGACTGCAGAAAATTTCACAAGCCGTTATCAAACTCATGTCACAGAAGTGGTAAAGGGCATGTGTGACAACTGAATGGTATATTTTTGTAACGTTTTTGGCCAGGGGTGGGTAATTATTTTTTAATTGATATTTGTGGTTGGGTAATCAAATTTTTGTCTTTTTAATAGTTGGGTCAGCAAAATTTTTGCCACGAAAAACATTTCTCTTCGGTGCCACCCCCCACCATAAATAATGACCGGTCCCTAATGGCTGATGGCAAATGAAATAGACTCTCCACCCAAAAGCTGGAGACTTCATATCTATAATACTTTGCCCATGTATAGTCAATCAAGCTATGGTCTGTAACCTCTGTTAAAGACTTTCTTCTATCTTTTTGTTTATGTTTATACAAACTTGTATACGAAGACAATGTAGTTTGGACATAATGAAGCAATTATCTCATGCATGACGCGAGTCGTCGAGTCATTCAATGTTACTCAGTGTACGTGAAAAAACATTATTAAGCGAAATTTTGAACGATTTATACACGGTGGAGCTGTTGCAACATAAAACGTAGCCATTAGACAAACTTGGACGTTTGCCGAGTTTCCAGATCATATCTTTATTCGGCTATTACTGGTTTAATTCTACAAGTAGACTCCCATCGTAACGTATTAGCGAGCTTAAGGTGGCTCCCTACAGTTTACTAGAAAAGTGGAAGATCTCCGATTTAGACCCAATTTTTCAACAATTCTTATATGATAAAAGGCAAAGAAAGTCCGATTAGAAAAACAATAACTACAGAGTTGGATTTTTTCGGGAAAAAAGGAATCGCTACTGCCGTTGCTATGGCAACAATGGCGCTTCAATATAGATCGGAAGAGCTTGGGTTTAAAGTTATTTAACTTGAAAATAAGGTCGGGTACCCCCATTTTTTATTTCATAAAAATAATTCGTTTAGTATTTTGAATCATTGTTATGATTTTTAAATAACAGCTAAATAACACGAGTCGACGACTAACAAGTCTAGTTTGGTTCCTGTCAGCGTAAAATATTGCCATGCGGGGCAAGCTTGCTGAAACTTTAATCGTGACGTCACCGCTTAAGGTATACACAGCTGAAATACAATTACGTCATTTTTTTGTATTTCATAGTTGGTCAAAATTTTATACCTGATAAAAACGAACGGTCTTCTCCATATTGCACGTTTTGATTGCATCCAATATCCTCAATGTACCCAATGCATCTACTTCAGCAGTATAGTCTGCTAGTTCAAATGACACCTGCAAATATAAGTAAAAAAACGATTACCCAAAACGTTTTCTCAATGATTGCCTGAGACCACCTGTTTGTAAGAAACAAAATAACTCCGAGGGTGATACCTCTGCCAAGGGTTATGCAATAGTTCCTTACATTCGAGGTGTCACAGAACCAATCAAGAGAATCTTAAGAAATTGTAATATTAAGTTTGTCCTAAAACCCTATTTGACTTTACTGTAGGTCATATTTTCGCAAAGTCGAAAAATCCTGTTACTGTCGTTCCAATTGAAGTGTTGCTCAAATATTGATTCAATACATTACCTCGGGCTGACCAATTCATTTGATCAAGTTCCTCGAGATATTCATACACTTCCTGTGAAAGAGCCAATTCCAAGTATTTGATAATTTCTGGTCACTTCCTTTCTATTTATGTTTGGTTAGTTGCACAAACAACAAAGGTGATTGGTGCATTCAAACTATTCAACAGGAAGTTTACAATTATACTAGGAAGTGTATGAATATCTCGAGGAACTTGATGAAATGAATTGGTCAGCCCGAGGTAATGTATTGAATCAATATTTGAGCAACACTTCAATTGGAACGACAGTAAAACAAGTCAGAAAACTCATGTTGTATATTCTATACCATGCGGTGACTGCGAGAAAGAGTATTTGGGACAGTCTAAACGCCAGTTTGGTACGCGGCTAAAAGAACATCAAAAGGCTGTTTCAACTTTAAACAAGGGGAAATTCCAACTTTTCAGAGCCACTCGTTGCAAATTTCTAGGCTTTCTATAACTGAGGCTTGAGGCAGTTTGCCCAATGTAGTAGCAGATATGTCACGGTCATTTTTGCGGGGGCCCCTGGCGCGGGGGGCGTCTCTGTCGGCTACCCAGACACCCTACGGTTATACCACTAGCTTTAAACTGATTGGTTGATTTTATCGTCACATTGTTTTTCCACCAATCAGATCGATTTTGCACTGCTGTTTGAGATTAACTGCACTGAAATCAATCAATCAATCACATTCGAGTAATATTTTTATGTATATTATTAATTTTTTAATAAAATATTATTACGATTCTTGCCTTCACATGACTCATTGCACCCAAGTTATAAATCTCTTGAGGTTTAATCTAGAAGACAGAGCATCAACAATGAAGGTCATGAAGCCTTGGGTGATTGTAATCGTCTAGCTCTTACTGCTCTGTCGCTGAAAACTAAACTCCAAACACGCTACACTGTCACTTCTTGATGTTAATAGACCAAGGACGTGGAAAATATTTTGTTCTATGTGTCGCTCTTGTTTTATAAACTTTTGTTTGTAAAAGTACATGATTTGTACTGAATTTTATGTACGTACAGTGTAACTCTGTAAATTTGTTAGTTCCATAGCGATATACAATGTACTGATAGCGTATTCATGTCAGGCAGGGCTTTATTTATAGGGCTTTATCTACAGTGAATAGTATAAACATTGCGCTATATACGGCAAAAAATTGCCGTCGTTGCCGCAATAATCCACGGCATTTTGTTCTCTCTCTACGGCAATTGCCGCGATAAAATTCGAGCCCTGATGATAACTTACTTCCCACCCTCCCCTACACATATAAATTAAAAGCTGGAATTGCATATTGTCATTGAAAATTTTAAAAAAATCTCGAGTGGTGGGTGGTAAGGTAGCATAGGTAGTATGTATTTAAAACGTGAGCACTGTAGAAGATATACGTGCCTAAAAAATACAAAAAGAACTTCTCAAAACGTCGATGCGACGACGAAGACTCTTCGTAGTTACTGTTTTCCAGACAAAGAGGTTTACCTCAAAATGTTGTACTGACCTGATACTCAGGATTTTCACTTCCGCTACCCCCCGAAACCCGCAGCGGGTTTCGGGGGGTAGCGGAAGTGAAAACTCTGAGAATCAGGTTGGAAATGTTGGAGTTCTTTTTGTGTTGTCAGGAGATAAAATTACTAGGTGATCCTCCCAGTTATTACAGTACAATGTTGAAGAATTACCCACCTCTGATATAATTTTAACAAGATTTGTGCTATCTGTCAAATCTCCATAATGTAACCTTAATTCTATACAACAAGAATTGAACATTTTTTATGCTATTTGTTTTTTTACGATAATTCATGCAACTGGCATAAGATTTCCAGTGTAATTCGCTTTTACGTTTGACATAAAAAAATTTACCTTCATGTCTGTGGGTCTTTGGATCGTCAAATAAATGATGTATTCTGCCCAAATTAAATGAGCTAGACCTTCTTATAATGCCATGAACCTAGAAAGCGAAAGCAAAGGTCGTCGTTTATGGCGGGAAGTGGCACCGAAGAAAAAAGGGTTGGGTAAACAAAATTTTGAGTGAAGGGTTGTGTAATAAAAATGTATAGTCATTTCCAAAGCATGACTCACTCAGGGTTCGTAGTCTCCAAGACCAAAAAAATTTAAAGACTTTCACGGATTTTTTCTACCTAATTTCAAAGAGTTTTTAAAGACCTTTGAGAGCAAAATGTTGTGTTGAGTGGTTATATTGCTACCTTAAAAAATAAACAGAAACTCGACGTTTCGAGCGAAGGCCCTTCGTCAAGAGTTAGTGCTCACTAACTCTTGACGAAGGGCCTTCGCTCGAAACGTCGAGTTTCTGTTTATTTTTTAAGGTAGTAATATAACCACTCAGCATAGCATTTTCACTTTGGTACTACTAACACTGGTACAGACAGTTTTAGTCTTTGAGAGCAACCAGCTGTCGAAAAATTGCGAGTGTAAGCACCATTTCTTAGTTCCGTCAAATCACATCCTAAAATGCGCCTTTTCGTCCATATTTGCGAAAATCTTGCTTCAATCAATCTATTTTATTAGCTAAGAAATCATATAATCAATTCCTCACTAAATAATTTAAAGACATTTAAAGACTTTCCTTGCTTTTTCACACAATTCAAAGACTTTTTAAAAAGACCTTAAAGACCTGCATTAAAATTTAAAGACTTTCAAGGATTTCAAAGACCGCTACGAACTCTGTTGACACGACACTCAAATATTGATCATGAAGACTAAAAAGCATGAATGTCAACAGTCATGCATATGTCGATACAATATATAAATCAATCAGCGCGTCACTATCTTGATCATTTTCCAATTTGTCAGGAGACAAATGCTGTCTCCAAAGAAAGTACACATGCATGTGCAAACAACATGAAACTTTAGTCTGCAGAAAATTGCACAAGCATGAATTGTCAAACTCCGGCACAAAAGTGTGGTAAAAAGACAATCATGTGCGACAACTGAAAATACCGTTTTGTAAAGTTTTTGGTGAGCGCTCCCTGGGATAGAAGTATACTATCAAGTACAGCTGTGGCCTATCCATGGTTTTTTGAACGTTTCAATGTGCTTCATTCTTACATTTTTACACCATATTTAAAAGTTGTAGCGTACCATATATCCTTTTGAGAGAAGCAATTCTGCCAGATACGAGCCATCCTGCCAAATACAAGCAAGAAATTTGATTGAATAAAACACAAAGATTATACTACATTAAATTAAAAAAATACACAACGGCCAGAATAAAATCATTCAAATAAACAATTGTAAAGAAAGTTTGTAGACTATTATTGATCGTATCAATATTTAACAATTATTCGCCGAAGGCGAGATGATTATCGGGGAATATTCGCCGAGACGAAGTCGAGGTGAATATTCCCCGATAATCACCGAGCCTGAGGCGAATAATTGTTTTAATATTTTTACACAAGTCTTTTGTGTTTTTGGGACTGAATTTATTTTAATTTCGCTTATTTCTTTATCAGTAAACTTCCAGAAAACGGCTAGCCGCCATTTTGAAAATTTCAGTTTTGTTATATTCACTTATAACAGCTTAATACGTCAAATTTGACCAATCAGGTTGTAGGGTTTGTTATGTTCACTTGTGCAAAAATACTAAATACTAACACAGTGTTTATAGCGACAAAACAAAATTTGCATATTTTATATCCTGTGCTCTGTAGTGTAGACTGTAGAGCAATACTTAACAATTATTCGCCAAAGGCGAGGTGATTATCGGTTATGATTATAAAAATTTCAGTTTTGTTATATTCACCTAGCTGTAGGTGAATATAATGCTTCAGTCATTTGAAACCACGGATCCCCCACCCCCAGGACATAGCGGGGGATTAACAAAATTTAGCGGGGATTTAACATGCTATGCCCCGGAGGGCGGTGGAATTAACGAAATGTTTTATAACCGGGGAATTGACCCGGGATATAACAGCCACTATATATGAATACACCGGGGATAACCGGGGACTGGCGAAAAACTTGTTCAACAGTTATGTGCGTTTGAAACTTTATATTTTATACTTAATTGTCAGCCATAGGGACACACATGTTATGCTGGAATTTCTTTTAGAATAATAGGGGATTTTTTCGAAACCAAGAATAATAGACAAAAGCGGGAATAGGGAAACGTGTCAGTATGACGTCATCGTGCCAACGTAAATTCCGTAATTAGCATATGCACCATCCGCCCACAGGCTGGCGCCGGGGGCGTGCATGTGTGTACCGTCCCTGAATACGTCGTGTACGTAGAATTTTTGGACTAATAACGTTATGCATTATTTGTTTCTTTAACCAATATGCAAATTTCAAATAAAATTGAAAATCTTGACGAAATTTCCAGCTACACATCCATTATATTAGTAAAGTTCTTATTTTCTCTTGGTCTTGGTTCGACTTGATGTGGAGTAATTTTGGGAATAGGGGAAAATTTTAAGAATAATAGGATAAAGTTAAAGGAGTTATGGAATGGAATAATGGGAACACTTTCGAGCATAATGTGCGTGTCCCTACTCGGCCATCCGTTGCTGTTAATATTCAATAAGCATCAGGCATCGCCTTTCCATTGTTAGAATAATACAGTAAAATGCACTGCGCGTCAAAGAAAACACTGGCAGCTTAACGGTTTTTCGCTTATTAAACATTTTGCCTTATCGTTTTCAGATCTCAGTTTTTCTTTCGCTCCTTAAAAAACTCACAGCAAGCTGAGGTAGACTTGATGACTAATCTGTAGGGCCATGTAGTTGATAGCTATATGCAGTATTTAAACACCGACCTCGAATACTTGACGGAAATTCAATCTGGAAGTTGCGGAAGACCGGTAACTCAAATCAGGGCCGTAGGAAGCTCTTTTTGATTGGGGGACTGAAAGCAAGGGCCGAAGGCCCGAGGAAATTTTTAAATTTAGAGTCTCTGAAATGCCATTTCCTGGACGCGCGGCGCGCGTCACTATGCACTTCACTTTCCGACATTTAATATGTCCGAAACGTTGCAAATTTAATTAAATTAACCTTTTGTATATATCCTTGAGAAATAAAAATGAATAATAAGTTATGAACAACAAAGGTGAAAGTTTTAGAAACAAGATTATTAAATGTGTTTTCCAAACCCGCCACATATCATTTGGATCGTTAAAGTTGTTTAGAGCAGTCCAATTCTGTGTACAAATGTCAGACTGAAAACTATCAAGGTCAAAGTTTTTAAATTTTCTATATGTCACGTTAGAATGACCTTTATTGTAAATACCTGTTGAAAGCTTACGAAAAGCATAAATTAAGCTATGATCACTAATGCTGACATGTGAAACACCAGAGAAAACAACCTTATCTGGAGCACTAGTAAAAATGTGATCGATTATAGTCGAGGATGACTCAGTAATACGTATGGGTTCATTTATCAGCTGATGCATACCATATAAGTCAGCAATGTCGGTAAATGACCTAGAGTTATGGTCCAAAACAGATGCGCCAAGGTCGCAATTTAGATCGCCTAAAAGATGTATTCGACATTTTCTGAATCAAGCCTACCAATAAACGACTCGAAATAAGAAAATTTATCGTTAGTCAAATCAGGCGGCCTGTACCAAGTCGAAACAATGAATGGCTTAGAACTAGGTTTTCGAATTTCAATGCACAAATTTTCTAGTTGATGGCTAGACAGATCCAGGCGAGGCGAGAAGCTTATGCTAGAGCGCACATAGAAGCAAACGCCCCCATCATAGACATCTTATATATACTAGATAGCGCATCTCTTTTAGTAAAATTGAAGCCAAGAATATTCCTGCGGTTACCCCCATTTGAATAGATGGCGGCCATGTTGGTCGTTCCAACTTGGTAATAAACGCTTAAAAACAACAATAACTTTCATCATTTGAATAGTTTAAAAACGTATTTGGAATAGGATTAACTTCATGTTTAAGTTCCGTGTTTAAGAAATAGAAAATATACGAATCTTCTCATTTCATGGGAACGACCTGAGACTGCAATCACGGCTTCAATTTTTGAATTGCAGAATAATTAGATGCAATATCTAGTGTATATAAGATATCTCTGGCCCCCATACGTTTTCCATTAGCACTACACATAGACCTGTCACGCCGTACGATTTCATAGTCAGAAATGTGTATCTCATTATCGTGTATACTAGCATCAAGCCAAAATCCGCAGTTCATATCAATGTGGCCAATTAGACTTCTCACATTAAGTGCTGCCATCTTAAACCCCCGCAAATTAGGAAAGACAGGCTTAATAGTATCAGGATTCAGTCAATCAGAAATAGTATTTACAAACCCTAATAAGTTTTGTTGCAAAACCAAAGTCAGGTGAAGTCCTTTATAGTTCAAGTGCTTTATATGTAGTTTTAAGTGTTTTACAAATACATGCATGATGTATTTGTAAAGCACTTGAAACTAAATAAGTTTTGTTGCAAAACCGAAGTTCTTTCTTTGTTCAGGTGAAGTCCTTTATAGTTCAAGTCCTTTATAGTTTCAAGTGCTTTACAAATACATGCATGATGTGGAATTTGTCTTGTATTTTATAGTTTAGATATACTGAAGCCGGGCTGTACGGGGGGTTTTAACAGAACAGTTTGCCCCAGGGGCGGGGGAATTAATGTTTTTTAAGGGACCGGTCATAAAGTAAAAGGGGGGGGGGGCTGGGGAAATCATATATTTGGTGTCTGCACTTTTGGTAGCCCACCCCTTAATAGCTGCACGAAAATTTGTGGCCCACCCTTAAATTAGTGCTGAAAAATTATGACCCACCCTTTCAGAAAGGCAAAAGATGAGTGTTCTATTTTCTGTTGCCAAATAATTCTATTACAATACTCAATAGCTATTCAAATGGTGCAATAAAAATTGAGGGCCTCTTTTAAGGATGTGTAACTGGAGGGAACATATTTAGCGGGGGACCTGGATAGTTCCAGTCAGCAAGTCTGTATCACTGCAGCTACCAGCATATATATGCATGGTTTAACTGATAAGTATATGACTGTCATAGGGCAGCAGATCAGGCTGTAACTAGGATTCTGAGACAACTGAGTTGACCACCGAAGGTGCGAGCTTCTAGAGGTTCTGGGAGCATACCCCCCAGAAAATTTTGGATTTCTTGAAGCTCAGATAAGCTATTTCCTGCATTTTGAGGAGTTTTTTTAAACAGAAATTAACCTTATAAACAGTGACACAATTACTACAATTTCACAGTCTCCCAAATGTAATCCAGTCCCAATAAGGCAACACTTCAAATTCTACAGTACATGTACTGGGTACTTGAAATCGACGCATTCTTCTCAGTGTCACTGAAGAGCAAGATAGGATGGTCTCTTTGGAATATCTTTGCTTGGAAAAACTAAATTAGAATTTTGTCCTAAAATGCCATTTCATGCCTTTCTCCATGAGCAAATTATTTCAGTCATGGTTTACATGGCCCACCCCTTCAACCGTGCTAAAAAATAGTGACCCACCCCCCTATTTTTCCCAGCCCATCCCCCCTTTTACTTTATGACCAGTCCCTAACACTTGGTCAGTGTTAACTTCCCGCTATGTCCCGGGGTTTCAAATGACTGAAGCATATAAACAGCTTAATACATTACATCAAATTTGACCAATCAGGTTGTAGGATTTGTTATGTTTACTTGTGCAAAAATACTAAAAAGCAATGTCAATGGGCAATACCAAATATATAGACCGGCAAATGTAAAGACTAAAGGAGTACAGCCAAATAATTTAATTGTGAAATAAGTATTTACTCTTTTTCTAGCCGTCATATAGACCTTAAAGATGCGGTACAGTCTGTATGTAAACAAAGGCTTTGTTTACATTTCGGTATCCCAAATAATGAATTTTATTGGGTCGTTCCAGAAAAGATCCATACTCTCCCCACAGAGGAAATTTCTGCTGTCCGGAGGGGGAGGGGAGAAAAAATTCCCTCTGATAATAGTAAATGTACTAGGACATCCGAAGGGGGTAGGGGGTTAACTTCCTATTTCCTCCGTGGGGGTGGTATGGATGTTTTCTAGAATGACCCATTTGACAACCATTTATATTTTCATGATTCTAGAGTAAAATAAATTATCAACAGACAACAATCAAGCTTTGCAAGAACATAAAATGAAATAAAAACCTAAATAAACTGTTTGTAAATAAAGAGGGCTCCTTTGTGCACATGCACAGATCGGACTGTACCGCATCTTTAACTGTTTAAGATAATACAGTAACGACAGACAGCTCACTGCAACAGGAACCTTCAACTCGTATTTTGAGGGCACTACTTTTGGCTGTTCGGGCATCATCAAACAATGCGAATTATGTCGAAAATTTGTAGAACTTACTCTTGTTTTATTAAAGACCATGTAAAGTCCGTAATGTAAACAAATGCTTTGTTTACATTTTGAACTCAGTGCTACAGTTGTAAAATATGATTAGATATATATTATACTGAATTTTTAACACTTCTGGTTTGCTATGGATATTCAATTCAAGAAAGTTCAAAAGATACGAAATATTAATAACATTCCAATGGTCGGTTTTCCCGACCATTGGAATGTAAGATTTGAATTGGAATTAAAGACCATTGGAATTAAAGCTATCATTGTGAAGTGTGATGGTAATATATACATTAGTGAGGGTAATGTATACATTTGTTACAAGAGTTTGTGTTTTTGTGATTAAGATTTTCCAAATTTTTATTATATAGAAATCAAAAATAATAAAAGAAAATAAAAGAAGAAAATTGTCAAAAAAAATCTTCTTTTATTATAAAAGAAAATAAAAGAAAAATTAATAAAAGAAGATTTGCCAACCCTGAATATATCGCACTGACAACTGGCTTAAATTTTAGCTGACAACTGGCACACGAAGACCCCCACAACCAGCCTTTGATCGCAGCCCAAAAAATCTGTAAATTATATATGACATATATACCGTGGCTCTGAAGGGCCATGCCATGACATGGTATATTTTTTTAAATTTGTTTCCCCCAAAAAATTGACTGTTCATTTTATATTTATAAATAAGATGTCGTATTGTTCAAATTCAATTTAAACTGAAACTTTTCCTTTAATTGACTTACAACTCAGAATTCTGACTTATAACGTAGAATTCTTCAAAATGTTTAGGAACGAACTTTCCCTAAGTCTCATGTTATTAGTATATTTTGTGTTCAATATATAGACCACAGTAAGACTTTTTTAAATGTTTATTTCATTAACAAACGACGTTTCGGAGATTTACTCCATCTTCAGGTAGGATTACAAATGTGGAAAGGGAGTGATGCGAGATCTTATACTCCCACTCCGACCTCATCAATTTTTGGAAATATTTTATTTCCTTTGCCATCAAGTCATTTCTCGCACGAATCGCTTGATTGTGTAGAAGTGTAGCACACTTCGATAGAGAATGGCCAAGCTTTAACACGAGTGATGGAATCTCCGAAACGTCGTTTGTTAATGAAATAAACATTTAAAAAAGTCTTACTGTGGTCTATATATTGAACACAAAATAACGTAGAATTCTGACTTATAACATGGAATTCTGACTATATAACTCAGAATTCTGACTTATAACTCGGAATTTTGACTACATAACTCAGAATTCTGACTTATAACACGGAATTGTGACTATATAACTCAGAATTCTTACTTATAACACGGAATTTTGACTATATAACTCAGAATTCTGACTTATAAACTCGGGATTCTAACTTATAGTTATAACACAGAATTTTGACTTATAACTCAGAATTCTGACTTATAACTCGGAATTCTGACTTATAACACGGAATTCCGACTTATAACACGGAATTCTGACTTAAAACGTGGAAATTTGACTTATAACACGGAATTCTGACTTAAAACGCGGAATTTTGACTTATAACACGGAATTTTGACTTATAACACGGAATTTTGACTTATAACACGGAATTCTGACTTATAACTCGGAATTCTGACTTATAACACGGAATTCTGACTTATAACTCGGATTTCTGACTTAAAACGCGGAATTTTGACTTATAACACGGAATTTTGACTTATAACACGGAATTTTGACTTATAACACAGACTTTTGACTTATAACACAGACTTTTGACTTATAACGCAGAATTCTGACTTATAACACGGAATACCGACATGTAGGCCCAACTCAAAATTCTGACAGAGATCATCAAAAATCACATGCATTTCTCCATTCTTTCAAACACAATGGCCGATCGCGACAAGTTGATTCTTCGGATATTGATATGGTTTGTGCTTGCTTTCCCATTATGTACTTGTATGGTTTCCTTTTATCTTCCTGCCTTGATGACAGGCAGTCCAGACCGTGATAGCTTAATCGTACGCTACTTTGAGCTTGGATTTTCATACAAAGAAATAATAGCGTTCCTTAGTGCCTATCATAGCATACGAATATCCTTGCGTCATCTTATAAAAAGATCAATTATCTTCAAAGAGATGTTACAGAAGAAAAAATCACTCAAATATTCGTGAAGTTGTTGATGTAGTAGAAAGAGAACTAGATGGAAGTGTTGGTGAAGTTGGATACAGGCATATGCATCAGAGATTGCTCACAAAGCATAAGCTTGTTGCATCAAGAGACACGATAGCTGCCCTATAGACCCTGAAGGAGTGAGCCAACGTTCGATGAGAAGATTTAGACGCCGTGTGTTCTCTGTAAGAGGTCCAAATGATATGTGGCATATCGACGGATACGACAAGTTAAAACCCTTTGGATTCGGACAGTTTTGTAGTAGCTAAATTAACCGGAAAATTACCTCTATGGTGAAGGTCTTTAACTAAAAGTAGTTAATCCACCAGTTAATTCCCCAACGTCGTTGAATAGACCACCACGCTTCTATTCTTTGGTTGGCCACTGATTTTCCATAAATGAAACTTTTCTCTTTCGCAAAGCTGTCAACATCATTTCTTCGTAGAAAACGTTGTATTTGTGCCACATGGGTGTTTTCTGTTCCGCAATCGGCACGAATCCTACGAGCTGTACCACCTATGCCTCTAATGTAATCTACAAAATACTGCGCGATTATTCGAGGGTCGTTATTCGATTGCCCCACATGCAGCCACAGAATTCGCCTGCTGTATATATATCCATCTATTGCACCATGTATAGCAAATCCAAAGGGTTTTAACTTGTCGTATCCGTCGATATGCCACATATCATTTGGACCTCTTACAGAGTACACACGGCGTCTAAATCTTCTCATCGAACGTTGGCTCACTCCTTCAGGGTGTAGGGCAGCTATCGTTTTTCGCACAGTCTCTCTTGATGCAACAAGCTTATGCTTTGTGAGCAATCTCTGATGCATATGCCTGTATCCAACTTCACCAACACTTCCATCTAGTTCTCTTTCTACTCCATCAACAACTTCACGAATATTTGAGTGATTTTTTCTTCTGTAACATCTCTTTGAAGATAATATCCTTTTAAGATGACGCAAGGATATTCGTATGTTATGATAGGCGCTAAGGAACGCTATTATTTCTTTGTATGAAAATCCAAGCTCAAAGTAGCGTACGATTGAGCTATCGCGGTCTGGACTGCCTGTCATCAAGGCAGGAAGATAAAAGGAAACCATACAAGTACGTAATGGGAAAGCAAGCACAAACCATATCAATATCCGAAGAATCAACTTGTCGCGATAAGCCATTGTGTTTGAAAGAATGGAGAAATGCATGTGATTTTTGATGATCTCTGTCAGAATGTCGAGTTGGGCCAACTAGTCGGTATTCCGTGTTATAAGTCAGAATTCTGAGTTATAAGTCAAACTTCCGTGTTATAAGTCAAAATTCCGAGTTATAAGTCGAAATTCCGTGTTATAAGTCAAAATTCCATGTTTTAAGTCAGAATTCCGTGTTATAAGTCAGAATTCTGTGTTATAAGTCAGAATTCCGTGTTATAAGTCAGAATTCCGAGTTATAAGTCAGAATTCCGTGTTATAAGTCAGAATTCTGCGTTATAAGTCAGAATTCCGTGTTATAAGTCAGAATTCCGTGTTATAAGTCAGAATTCCGTGTTATAAGTCAGAATTCCGTGTTATAAGTCAGAATTCTGCGTTGTAAGTCAGAATTCCATGTTATAAGTCAGAATTCCGTGTTATAAGTCAGAATTCCGAGTTATAAGTCAGAATTCTGAGTTATAAATCAAAATTCCGTGTTATAACTATAAGTCAGAATTCCGAGGTATAAGTCAGAATTCTGCGTCATAAGTCAAAATTCCGTGTTATAAGTCAGAATTCCGTGTTATAAGTCAGAATTCTGAGTTATAAGTCAGAATTCCGTGTTATAATTCAGAATTTTGAGTTATAAGTCAGAATTCCGTGTTATAAGTCAGAATTGCGAGTTGTAAGTCAATTAAAGGAAAAGTTTCAGTTTAAATTAAATTTGAACAATACGAGATCTTATTTATAAGTATAAAATGAACAGTCAATTTTTTGGGGGGAACAAATTTAAAAAATATACCATGTCATGGCATGGCCCTTCAGAGCCACGGTACTTTTCAAATGTCAAAACTCCCTTTTAAAATGCCAAAACTCCTTTTTCAAATAGCCGAACTCTCTTTTCAAATGGAAAAACTATCTTTTCAAATGGCAAGACTCTCTTTTGACAAAGCAAAACTTTCTTTTCAATTGGCAAAACTCCCTTTTCAAAGAGCCGAACTCTCTTTTCAAATGTAAGAACTCCATTTTCAAATAGCTGAACTCTATTTTCAAACAGGAAAACTATGTTTTGGGAAAATCCCCTTTTCAAGTAGCCATATTCCCTTTTCAAACGGTAGAACTCTCTTTTAAAATTGCAAAACTCTTTTTTCAAATAGCCGAACTCTCTTTTCAAAGGCCAAAACTCTCTTTTCAGATGGCAAAACTCTCCTTTCAAATGGAAAAAGTCTCTTTTTAAATGACAAGACTCTCTTTTCAAATAGCGAAACTCTCTTTTCAAGTGGCAAATCTCCTTTTTCAAATAGCCGAACTCTCTTTTCAAATGGCAAAACTCTCTTTTAAAATGGCAAAACTCCTTTTTCAAATAGACGAACTCTCTTTTCAAATTTCAAAACTCTTTTTTCAAATGCCAAAGCTCCCTTTCCAAATAGTCGAACTCTCTTTTCAAATGGCCGAACTTCCTTTTCAAATGGAAAAACTCTTTTTTCAGATGGCAAAACTCTGCTTTCAAACGGCAAAAATCTCTTTTCAAATGACAAGACTCTCTTTTCAAATACAAAGCTCTCTTTTCAAATGGCAAAACTCCCTTTTCAAATGGCAAAACTCTATTTTCAAATAGCAAAACTATCTTCTCACATGGCAAAACTCTCTTTTCAAATGGCCGAGCCCTCTTTTCAAATGACAGAGCTGCTTTTTCAAATAACCGAACTCCCTTTTCAAATGGCAAAACTAACTTTTCGATTAGCAAAACTCTGTTTTCAAATGGCAAGACACTTTTTTCAAATAGCAAAACTCTCTTTTCCCTTTTCAAATAGCTGAACGCCCTTTTCAAATGGCAAAACTTTCTTTTCAAATGGCAAAATGATCTTTCCAAACAGCAAAATTTTTTTTTTAAATATTCGAACTACCTTTTCAGATGCCAAAACTAGGTTTTCACATGGCAAAACTCTCTTTTAAAATGGAAAGGCTCTCTTTTCAGATGGCAGGACTTACGATTTGCTGGTGTGTAATTATTGTTAAAATTACTCCCACCTTTCACACCGATGAATTTCTGGTTTTTAAAGTAGATGGGAAATGCGATGTCCCTTTTCACATTTTAGACTCTCCGAGTGTTGTAGGCATGCGGGTGAGTGTTCCTGTTCCCCCAACTTATGTCGCCAGGAGCGGATAGTTGGGAACCGTGAAAATCTTACGATTTGCTGGCGTGTAGTTATTGTTAAAATTACTCCTACCTTTCACACAGATGAATTACTGGTTTCTAAAGCAGTAGGGAAGGGCAATGTCGCTTTTCATATTGTACACATTTTGAGTGTTGTAGGCATGCGGGTTAGTGTCCCTGTTTCCCCAACTTAGTTTGTTTGGAGCGGATATTTGGGAACCGTGAAAACCTTACGATTTGCTGGTGTGTAAGTATTGTTAAAATTTATCCCACTTTTCACACAGAAGAATTAGTGGTTTCTAAAGCAGGAGAGAAGAGCTATGTCCCTTTTCACAATGTACACTTTGTGAGTGTTATAGGCATGTGGGTGAGTGTCCCTGTTCTCCCAACTTAGGTTGCATCACAGTTAATAGACTGAGATGGTTAGGAGAGCCGGCAAACTTCAAAGCAAAATCGCAGCGGGCGGCATTTATGTCGAGGCACAAAGGAAATAAATATCACGTGCACAGGAAAGGGGACACGCTTCAAAGATTTATATAAGATCGTATTACAGTTTTGCTGATTTTCTCAAATATATCGAAACGTTTCTTAATCCTGGAGCCGAAATCGCCGTTTTAGGATAGTTTTACGTGAGTAAGACGATGGAGAAAAGTTTGGAGGCGATTGAATCTATCCCTGAGCGTGTAGAGGCAGAAATCGAAGGAAATAGGAGCGTACCCGATGAGTTGCCATTTGTTGACGAAGGGGACGATGAAGAATCTTGCTTGCCTTTTCATTTTGAAATCACCATGGCCGTTATGGACGAAGACGAGGAGGCCATTGAAAACGTTTTTGTTGAAGCTGCTACGGAGATAGTGGGCGAAAAAATGTTTCCATGCGAAAATTGCGAAAAGATTTGTAAATCGAAGGCTGGCCTAACGAGGCATGTAAACGCAAAGCATGGCAGCAAAGCCACAGCAAATGCAAACATTCCTTCGCTTAAGAAAGATGAACTTACGTCTATCGTGAATAAAGTAAAAGCAAAGATAACAAAGGAGGGTTATTGGGACAAAGGAATAACTTCGGATTTGGTAAAAGTAACTTCGAACGATAACCTTTACGAAGCTGTCTCGCCAGTTTATCAACGATTTTGTAAGAAACGAAATCAAGATAATTTTCTCATCGAATTTTATGAGCTTATTCCCAAGTCATCTGCCCTCCTGAATTGCAAAAACCAGCCACTTTGTAGCCTGGTTATGATAAGCCTATCTGATCACCTAGTAGCTTTGTTCAAGTCTACCAGTGGAAAGCAGAAGTCTGGCACTTCAAGTGAAAGCACAGAGCATGTAACAGAACTAAGCGAACATGAACGTGGACCCTTATCATATATTGCTGGCTACGTATTGGCGAAATTACAAAAACAGTGCTCGAGTAAACCAAATGAAGAGCTCCAGGTTATGTTACAGAGCATGAAACGTCCCAGTGTTGAGAACACATATATTGACACACGAAGTAGAGGTGGACTAGTGACACCATGTAGTGATCTAGTGCAAATCTTGGAGGTTGTGGAAATAGTATTTAGACAGTTCATTGCCCAGCAAACATCAGTGGTTAGTACTATTCCATGTGATACATTATGTAATGAAGCACTGGAGTCACCATTGCTTAAGTCACTGTGGGAAAACATTTTGCTTGGATGCAAGGACTTGCCGAAACAAACTACCAAGCTTTGTCTTGAAAACATTATTAAACTTTATATAAAGGTTCGCAGTTTTTCCTATGCTAGAGATTACATCAGCAAATTTAAAATTAAGCAAAA
>CACRXK020006617.1:0-24785 GCA_902702795.2 Paramuricea clavata | reverse complement strand
AAAGGTTACATAAAGCAAAAGAATACCTCAAAACAGATTATAAGGTACATTGCCAAGAGGATGATAGTTTATGTGCTGATCACTGTACAATGTTTGCGTTAAGTGATCCAGGAGATGAAGCTTTTCAAGTAAAGTGTGCACACGAACATACGCTGGTTTGTGATAACTGTGAGAACCTCAAATCTACTTTACAGGAACTAGAAAACAAGCTGAAAAGCAACACACATTTTTCATATACTCAAGATATAAAAGAAGAGCTCATCCACGACTTTGAAGAAGCTAAAGACAGAATCAGCAAATGGAAGGCCCATATTCTCCGTTCGATAAATCAGGAAAATGCAAAGAAGGAAATACTGGAAAGCCTGGACGAAACATCAGTGTTAATTGTTATTGACTGGGCGATGAAGTTTCAGTAGATACGTTTTCGAGAAAAACAATCTGACTGGTATGGCAAACGTGGGCTATGTTGGCATGTAAGCAGCGTCGTATCGAAGGGCGTATCCTCGGACACTGCAGTGGTTACATCATATGTTCATTTATTCGATTCCACCACTCAAGACTGGTTTGCCGTTGCATCAATTCTCGAAAACCTGCTATCAACTATCAAGTCCAGCATGGCAAATATCAGCAAAGCTTACATTCGTTCTGATGAGGCAGGATGTTACCACAACAACCTTCTGGTAGCATCTTTGAAAGATATTGGAAATCGCGTTGGAATTTGTGTCCAAAGCTATGATTTCTCAGAACCTCAACAAGGTAAGGATATTTGTGATAGGATCATCTGCCCCCTGAAGTCATCAATCCGCCGATACTGCAATGAAGGAAATGATATCCTTACAGCTCAAGACATGCATACTGCACTGAATTGCCGTCCAGTTAAAGGAACAACATCATCAGTCAATGAAGTCAAAGCCTCTGCTGAGCAGCTCAGTGTAAAGAAAATTAAGGACTTCAGCAGTTATCACAATTTCCAGTATGAAGAAGCAGGGATAAGGGTGTGGAAAGCACATGGCATTGGAAAGGGAAAGAAACTATTGGATAAAGATATCTACATTAGCCGACAAAAGAGTACAGAATTGCAAGTGTCAGTCAACTTTCCCGCTGTACAGCAGACTAGGCAAACGAAACTGAAAAGAAATGAAAACCATGATGATAATTCAAACGCAGACAGTGCTGGTTTGTTTGATTGTGCTGAGCCTGGTTGCAACCACGTGTTTGAAACAATTCAGAGCTTAGAGCTTCACATGGACCTGGGCCAGCATAGTCGCTTTATCAACAGCGAGAGCGTGTATGATGCGTTAAAAAGAGAGTGGGCAAAACAATTCACAACGTTAAGCTCAAGAAATGTCCAGGGCCAGGGACCGAAACAACATCAAACTTTAGAATGCAGAGAATCCTCTTCAAGGATGGGATGGGCTCTCAGTAAACCGAAAACTGGCTCTGCGCGTTTTTCTCCAGATGTCTGCAAGTATTTGACTGCGAAATTTGATTATGGTGAGCGAACAGGTCATAAATCAGACCCAGCGCAGGTGGCTAAAGATATGAGATGTGCAAAGGATGAAGGGGGAGAAAAATTATTCAAGGCAGCCGAGTGGCTCAACAAAGAGCAGATCAAAGGTTTTTTCTCGAGGCTTGCTAAAAAGCGACGCAAAGGTGTGATAAGCACAGATATTGAGGAAGAAATTGAGGTCGATAACTATGAAAGCGATACTGACGATGCAGAAGAAAATGAAAAACGAGCGTATTTGCTGAATTTGATCAGTAATGAATTGAACGTGGCCCACCCGATCTACTACGATGCGTACGACTTGTGTGAATTGCACAAACAAGACAAACTTTCGGGATTTAAGGTTCCGATGCTAAAGGAAATTTGCTCACATTTTGAGCTCGGATTCAAGTCGAAAGACAAAAAGCAAGATCTAATCAATACTATCTCAAACATGTTGGATAAATGCCCATGTTGTAGCCTGCCACTATGTACATAAAACCACAAGAATTATCACAAGACTGCAGCCGATTTAATATTGGTAGAGATGTTTATTTTCTGGCAAAAACATCAGTGAAGAGTTTACGCACATTAAGGTCCAAACAAACAGGACGCGATTCGACAAGGCGACGCGATTTTTCGATTTTCACGGACCGATAACTTTGGTTCTAGTTTAATTTTAAATTTTCCAAATATTTAGAAACGGTATAACATTTTGAGTTATTTGCTCTACATATCTTTCGAAATTTGCTCTCATTGGCTGTTTTATTAACTTTCAAAAACTAAAAAATCGCATCGCGTTGTGGAATCGCGTCCGCGCGGTGTGTTTAGTTTAATATTAAATATTAACTTTTATTTAATAACGTCTGTTTGTCGCCGCAAGCAGGCATGAGCTATTAACTTCAACTCAAATTCAAGTTTACTGGATTAAACGAGCCTAGAAGAAGCAGGATCACTTCTAACACAAAAGAACAACATTAATTGTTCGTTTTTGACTATAAATTACAAGTTTGTAAGCTACAATGTGACTTGTAACTGCCTTGCTGTAAACATCAAAGGGACTTTCGCACATGAACAGGTAAACAAACCAACTAAAAATAGCTCGTATTATAGCGTTTTGTTCTCATTCAATTTTCTTTTGCCGGCAAGTTTTATTGTCGATCATTTAACTTCAAAGAGTGCTTTTTCACTCTAAATGTATTTCAAAGTCCAGATAGGTGCCACTTTCGAAAAATTTTCGATTATAATTACGAACTATGCGGCGAAGGATTAAACGACAAATTACTACGTTCGCTAAAGAAGAAGAAATATACTTAAAATTATTGTTGACTCTTACATTGATACGAGGTTTTCAATTGAGAATAGTTCTGGTTTATATATCTGAAGGAATTGTTGAATTTGATGCAAAACTTCCCGAGATATGACGAGAGATTTACCGGGGATTTATGGGCGGCGCTTCGTTTCGAATCCCGCTCACGCCGGCATGGATGTTATAATAAGCTAAAACTCGAAAATAAAATAGAATTTAAAAATTCTAAAACCGGCAAAAATGTTGCTAAGGAAAACACAACACGTGGGCAAAATAGAAGCGAAAATCATTTTTTTGCTTGAAAGCCACTGGTCGGTTCTTAGAGAGACAGCCTCTTAAGAGGCTGTCTCTGTAAGAACCGGGCACCAAGTTCTGGAAGGAAATATGAAAGTCTTCAAATTTTTCAGAATAATTTTCCTTTCAGGTACTTGTATGAAAAAAGAAATCGGTTTGTGTTAAAAAGCTTTTTTTGTAAAATTTCGGCCATCGATATTTTACACCGTGACAGGTCCAAAATGGCGGCCTGAAACTGCCGTAAATAGCAGATTTTCGTACGACTTTCGCGAAGCAAGCAGGTAAGTGAGAGTCTAATGTATCAAAATATTTTAACAATCAGTGCTTATAGTTTCTTACAACAAAAAATCAGGAATATCTATCCAGGATTTGAGGAGAAATAATTTTCTGAAAAGATACACTTTTACTAGTTTGCAAAGTCACACATTATAAGACAAATTAAATAGCAATTTTCTTAAGTTTGGCACCTTATACCAAGTACACATTACTACCATTGTAAACCTAGAGGTGTGTTTTTTTAACGGGAAACGTAAAATATTTGGGCACTTGACGGGCACAGCCACAAATCATCTACAAAGTTTGACAATTTTCCTGTAATTGGCGAGTGACGACGCATGCGTTGCTAACGTAATTTTTCTTGAAAACCCTCACCCAGCAACATTGCTTGAAAAAACAACTTTAAAGTCAACTTTTATTTTGCTTTTGTTTATTAAACGTTTCGCAATTAATACGCAAATATTTTTTCTGTCGCGCTTGGTCATTTATTTTTGTATTTATTTTTGTATTTATTTTTACCGGTGGTTCCATGTTCATTGCAGGGGCGTGCTCAAGTTATCTTGAATCGATTAGCAAACGGCTTGAAATATCGATCGGCGAATACAGGCATTTGTTTAAACTGTAAAACTTGTAACAATCTTTATATCCTTTCATAAACAAAGATTACAATTCTGCAATTAAGTTGCTATGTATTAAATAAATGTAAAAATTTATGCTACGTGCTAATTAGTTGAGCATTGTCAGAAACCGGAAGATGTCAATTTCTTTGCTGAACATTTTGACGTGGGGTATATATCAATGAATAAACAATCGCTTTTTACACGCCCGCTGTGAAAATCAGCTTCGGTTGACAGGGTTAGCGTGGGTAAATAAAGTTTTTCTATCTATCTATCTATCTATGTCAAATGTGACGTATTAAGCTGTTATATTCACCTACAGGTATATATAACAAAACCGAAATTTACAAAATGGCGGCTAGCCGTTTTGTGGAAGTTACTGATAAAGAAATAAGCGAAATTAAAATAAATTCAGTCCTAAAAACACATAAGGCTTGTGTAAAAATACTAAAACAATTGTTTGCCTCAGGCTCAGTGATTATCGGGGAATATTCACCTCTTATAAACACACGCCTATATTATATTCTTATTGTCTGAAGTACAAATTGAAAATTGTAATCATGGCACTATTCGTGGCAACAAAGCTGCAGCCCTACAACTCTACAGCTCTAGAACTCTACAGCCCGACAGCTCTAGAACTCTGCAGCCCTACAGCTCTGCAACACTACAGCTCAGTCTACAGCCCTACAACTCTACAGCCCTGCGCTTTTACAACGCTACAGCTCTACAGCCCTACAACTCTGCAGCCTTAGAACTCTAGAGCCCTACAACTCTACAGCCCTACAACTCTATACAACTCTAGAGCTCTACAACTCTACAACTCTAAAAACTCTACAACTAGCTCTAAAGCTCTACAGCTCTAAAACTCTATACCGCTCTACAACCCTATACAGTCCTATTTTATGGATTTCTTTTGCAAGCTTTAGCTGAACAACATGGGAACCTTGCACTTTTTTCTTTTTGGATAGATGAGTTGGATACTGACACAAGCGAAGAGGACGCTATTCCTTCCCCAATGCGTGACGAGGGCAAACCCTCATCTTCTCCAGTTGACTCCGGGATATCAAACAATCCAGCCCTGGCTAAGATTAATTCATACTCTTCGATATTTTCCCAAGACAAGTGGCAGCTTGAAAGACGCCCGCGAATATCGTCTTTACATTTGTCAACATACAGTAACATTCTCCACACTCACAAATGACTGCCGCATTCAGATTTTATACGAGTGGAAAATGAACACATGGAAAACATCTTAAAACCGAATCCGCATGAAAGCCAAATATTAATCTTCAAGTCACTAAAACTTTCAAGAGAATGCCAAAAGTTGGTGGAATATATAACATTGGCGTGCGTTTATAATTATTATTATTAATAAGAAAGCAATTGTTTATTGATATACCCAGCGTCAAAATATTCATCAGAGAAATTGACACTTTCGGTTTCTGACAATGCTCGACCTAATTAGCATGTAGCATAAATTTTTACATTTATTTAATATAGCAACTTAATTGCAGAACAGTAATCTTTGTTTATGAAAGGATATAAAGATTGTTACAAGTTTTACAGTTTAAACAAATGCCTGTATTCGCCGATCGATATTTCAATCCGTTTGCAAATCGATTCAAGATATTCATAACTTGAGCACGCCCCTGCAATGAACATGGAACCACCGGTAAAAATAAATACAAAAATAAATGACCAAGCGCAACAGAAAAAATATTTGCGTATTAATTGCGAAACGTTTAATAAACAAAAGCAAAATAAAAGTTGACTTTAAAGTTGTTTTTTCAAGCAATGTTGCTGGGTGAGGGTTTTCAAGAAAAATTACGTTAGCAACGCATGCGCCGTCACTCGTCAATTACAGGAAAATTATCAAACTTTGTAGATGATTTGTGGCTGTGCCCGTCAAGTGCCCAAATATTTTACGTTTCCCGTTAAAAAAACACAACTCTAGGTTTACAATGGTAGTAATGTGTACTTGGTATAAGGTGCCAAACTTAAGAAAATTGCTATTTAATTTGTCTTATAATGTGTGACTTTGCAAACTAGTAAAAGTGTATCTTTGCAGAAAATTATTTCTCCTCAAATCCTGGATAGATGTTCCTGATTTTTTGTTGTAAGAAACTATAAGCACTAATTGTTAAAACATTTTGATACATAAGACTCTCACTTACTTGCCTGCTTCGCGAGAGTCGTACGAAAATCTGCTATTTACGGCAGTTTCAGGCTGCCATTTTGGACCCGTCACGGTGTAAAATATCGATGGGCCAAATTTTACAAAAAAGCTTTTTAACGCAAACCAATTTCTTTTTTCATACAAGTACCTGAAAGGAAAATTATTCTGAATATTTTGAAGACTTTCATATTTCCTTCCAGAACTGGGTGCCCGGTTCTTACAGAGACAGCCTCTTAAGTTACTGTACGCCGTTATTATTAGAGGCAAAAAAAATATCCTGCCGCGAAATACATTGGGAAAAAAATCTTGCGCTGCACTTTTACAGGAAATTCCCCTGGGTCGAAACAAAATTCTTGCACAGACTGAATCTTCCAAACCCCCCCCAAAAAAAAATTCATGGTCCGCCCCTAAACTATTGCTTAGTTCGAAAAATCTATAAACGATAAAGTTTTGTTGTGGAACCTTTGTGCGAAGTTGATCTTTGAATTATATTGCTGCAAAATTGTGTTCTTTTAATGCTATCGGTTCAACTGTATGCGGAGGGTGTTGGGGTGAATCGGGTATTAGACGCTTAGAAGATTGTGATGAGAACATTCAAAACCATCTTTCAAGTTGCCGTTTGTCGAGATCTGGTTTTAGCGAGCGCGAGCTGATTTTGAGAAGAGCGGGATTTTTACATGAAATATCAAGCGAAGAAATACGCTCTATGACAGTATGCCCAAACCACCAGTACAACTTGGGCCGATACTGGAGATCTCGTCTAACATGCGAACATCCTTCTCACACTGCACCTGCACATTGCTGCAAAGGAAAAGAGGTCATTAACCTGGAAGTATCAAGGGATGTATTCCAAATTTATGGAGTACTTTGCACAAGTTGGTTCTCGTAAGTGATAAATATAGTCCAAATTAGAGATATATATTCGCATTGTTAATTTGCGTAGAAGTGAGGCTGAGGGGCCAAAGGCTTTGGCCCCTCAGCCTCACTTCCATGCAGTTGTGACGTGATTACCGGAAAGGTAATAGTTTGATACAAAACAAAAGCTTTTGTCGGGTTTTCCCGGGCGACATTTTTTGCAAGTGTTTTTGTTGGGTTTTCCCCGGGCGACATTTTTTGCAAGTGTTTACCGTGATTCAATTTTATATGTTTAATATCATCTATTTAAATATCTTGTAAGATAAACAACGAAATCTAATTTAGTACTATGACATTATCGATTTGTTTTGAGAGAAGGGCAATGAGAAAATGTTATTTGGCAGAACTACAGCGCATTTTTAGCAGTGACACGAACTCAGACGTCCGGCCTCAGCAACATTCTAATGTAAACAAAAGGCCATAAATAGTATCAAATTTCAAACGCTCCCAATTGTTCAAATCGTGTTTGCAGACGAGTTTTATTACGGTTTTTAGTACTTCAAAGTGTCCTTTTTCCAACTATACTAGTCACTGTATGTAATTAGGTCCCACTTTTAAGAAATTCAGCGTAGAAAATAGTAAGATTTGAAAGCCGTATTTTGACATGGCGCTCTTTGTCACTAAATATTGTCACAAATACTCTGTAATTGAAAACCTAAGTTAGTTCAGATGAAATTACGATAGTTTTCCGGTGCTGGGTGTGAATGTCAGAAATTTTGAACAAAAACTTTTGAAGTTATGTTTATTTAAATTCAGCCAATTTTTATCGTTTAATTAGCCGGCAAATTTCTCCCGCGACGGTGCGAGACCAAAAAATCGCTAAAACTTTGAAACTAAATATATTTTGAAAATTCCAAACAGCATCTGTTTGTTGTTAAAGCAAATGTAGTTCACGGTAAAAGTTTCGAAGAAATTTATTTTTCGAGCCCAAAGTCAGTGGGCGGTTTTTAGAGACAAATGCTCTTAATCGTGAAAGAAGTGCATTAAAAGCGAAAAATCGAGAATAGTTTCGTGTGACATATGTCAAGTCTGGGCTATTTTGGTCTCAATGTCTCCGTCCTTCCCTCGTTATCAGAGCCTCGTTATAAGGAAGGCACAGGCGGGCACGGGCAAATCGAGCCTGGGCCTCTGTGGTTTGGCATAAAAAAACAAGGCCTTTACATGCTAGGTACCAATATAACGAACACCCACAAAAAAAATTTAATGGAATGAATATAGACGGATTATCAGATTTTGATGGGGCGGGGGTCGAAAATTTAGGGGGGGTGGCAAACATTTATGGGGGGAAGAGGCAAGTGACAGGGTGCATTGTGCGTCTGAGCAAGCTGCAGCAGGGGTCTGGGAGGTGCACCCTATAAAATTCGTCTATGGCCCAAATGAACATAATAAAGATAATATAAACAATTAATAATTATTCGCCGACAGCAAGGGGATTATAAGGGAATATTCACAAAGCCGAAGTCAAGCTGAATATTCTCTGATAATCATCTCGCCTTCTGTGAATACATCAACTTGTTTTAATAATTAATATTTGGGACTGAATTTATTTTAATTTCACTTATTTCTTTATCCAAAACAGCTAGTCACCATTTTGTAAAATAGTTTTTACTGTTATGTTCACCTAAGGGAATATCATGTCAAATTTTACCAATCACCATGTCAGATTTCTTATAGTCACTTGTGTAAAAATACTAAACACTGTATAAAATGAGTAGAGTATATCTATTGCCAAAAGATGTTTTAGCATGGCATATCAGAAGTTAGTTATATTGGTTCACTACAATTTTACAATCATTCATTAGTTACTTAGTATAATTCTAAATACAGTGAAGCAGGCTCTCCAAAATAACCAATAGGCTAATCAGAGCTGAAGGCCAAAGATACCGAATAATAATAAAAGGAATTAATGCAGCAAGATATTAAGAACCAAAAAGAAAAGAAAAGAAAGAAAGAAATGATATAAAAAACTACTTTCTCAATTTTTTTTTAAATGTTAGTACGAATCAACAAAATTAGCTTTAAGTTTTCGTTTGAGCTGAGTGAATGACAATCTTTTGTCAAAATCGCTGAGTGCATTCCACACCTTGACACCCCGATATCTAATGTTAAATAAACCAAAATTTGTCCTGGGTTTAGGTAATGATAAACAAAGTCCCGACGCAAGTCTTGTATCATATGAATGTAATTGATGCACAGGTGCGAAGTAATCGTTGAAATTTAAAGGCAGAAGGCAATTATGAAATTTATACATGAACATTGTCATTAATAATGTGATCAGATCACTTAACTTTATGGGTCGAAGGCGCTTAAAGATTGGACTGGAATGTTCATCAAACGGACAAAAAGTTATAATGCAAATGGCTTTGTTTTGTAGCACAACTAGTGGTTTAAGTGTAGTTGGGTACGTGTTTCCCCAGATTATTAAAGCATAGAGTAAAAAAGGGTATATAATTGGCATAATACAACTTTACAAAGATATCAGTATTTACTAAGTAACAAACTTTGGAAAGAATACCAATACCTCTTCTAATTTGTTTTGCAATATGGCTGATCTGGTATTTCCAAGACAGGTGGGAATCAATAAAAACACCAAGATATTTAGTATGATCAACCTTTTTAAGGTATCTACCAGAAATACTAAGATTTATGTCTATGTCAGGTTTTTTTTGGTAAGGATGAAAGATAACAAAATTTGATTTTTCAATGTTTAGGGATAATTTATTTGCACATAACCAGACGTGGATGTTATCCAACTCTTTGTTAATATTAGATTCTAGCACTGATATGTTCTTGTTTTCATAAAATAAATTGGAATCATCAGCAAAGTGATGGAAATCAAATAGATCTGAGCATTCATGAAAATCGTTGATATTATAAAATAAATAAGAGGGGGCCCAAAACAGTTCCTTGGGGTATACCACAGTTTACTTTATGGAAATTAGACATTATACTAGGAGTTACTACTGCAAGTGAAGTACTGCCTACAGAGCATATAGGCATTTTATCAAACTTTGCAGTCACGATCACAAGTAGCCTTACTTGCAGAGTCTAAAATAAGCCATGGAGTGCAGATATGTAATTTGTATTTTATCATAGCCTTTCTCAGAGGCCCAATATCGGCCCCCATTTTGGGGGCACTGTGTCTTCCGATATCAGATAATCTAGACACTGTACAATGTCAAGAGCGACTTTTTAAAGTTGTAACTGTTTGCACAGAACCACAGTAATGTATAGGCGATCTCAAGCACATGACGTAGAGGTTAGAGTTCACTGGGCTTACAATAGCCAACTGAGAGAGTTCCTTTAAACTAAATAGAGCTGCGACGCTATCTCCAGCTGAAAGGCAAAATTAACGCACAACACATTTTAAACATAATTACAACCAGCGGCCTTTTACTTTAGAAATTTATCGGCAAAACACAGCTTGCCCTGAGCAATTGATCCTTCACTCTCTGGTTTTGCGCGGCACTCTGCCGGGGGATATTTTTTGTTTCACACCTCGGTACTCCAATATCGTGTGACGAATTCGCCACTCAACTTAATTAAAACGGCTTTTCGTCATTGTGGTTTGGATACCTCAAACTATAATCCTTTCGGATTGGGACAGCTTCCCACGCTGCAGAAAATGGTTATTCTGATGCGCAAATCCGTGCATTGGGGCGTTGAAAATCGAATGCGTTTCTAAAATATTTGCGAATTTCTACTACTATATCGACATAACCCCATTTCACCTTCAAGGGATTTATGAACATAAAACATGCGGGGTGTTTTATCCTCAATTTTACCTGCAATTTTCCATGTGAAGATGATTTTGAGCGTGATTAGCAAGGGCAATCTGTCAGCACTCTTTGGTTGCATAACTCGCATTGCACCTATATGTCATCAGCAAGGGTTATGTCATTATGGTATTAGAGCATATTGTGCAATTGACCTGGGTACTTCGCAATTTCATCTCCCTGTTTAGTAAGGAGAGACAAGGCAATCCAATGTCTAATTCAATGGAAGACTGGTGTGGAAATATTATATCCGTGAAAAACTTAGGCTTAGTAACATTGCATGACAAATTTTGCTTGCCGTAGTCTGCAAGGGCGACTACAGTTCTACTTTTTGCTTATAGAAACTACTTGGTTGCCTTTGTGGCCCGTAAATCTCGCCGGATCAGCGTGCATTCTTTTCCTTGGGGTGGGGGTTTCATCTCAGTTTTGCTTCGATGATTTGGCGATAATCTGATTCCACCCTTTTCTGCGCAAAATTGTTAATATTTTCATACATATATATTATTAATTATTGTTTTATTATGTATATATTACTAACCGCTGAATTGATTTAATTTCAATAAATCGGCTAGGAGAAATGTTACTCCTAGCCAAATTATCCCCAATTGTTTTAATCTTTGCTATTGAACATATACCCAGAAAAAGAAGCTGCAGAAAAAGAATTCCTGCATTATTCAGTGTCTACATTGGCGGTAGGTAGTTTGTAATATTGAGGTGAATCACATTGCATAAAACAAAATATTTGCGAAGAAAATAAGGAATTTATGTAATATAATTTATCAGAGTAAAATTGCCTTATCTAAGGTGTTTGTATAAGCAAGAACTAGACATGGCGAAGGTGTTAAGCCATTACAAAGATTAAAACTCTTAATATTATTAGCTTGGCGCCATACTGAAAATAGAGCACGAAAAGCTTGCGAGAGGGGTGAGAGGTGTGGTTGGTATCATTATAAAATGGACAGCTACGCAAAGCAATTGTCATTCGACTACAACTGTGCTGGTGAACAGAACGTTGTGCTCTTTACGAAGCTTGTAGTTTTTACTTTGAAAACTTAAATAATTTTCACATTTTTTTGGAGAAAAATGGCTAAAAGAGAAGGTAAATATAGAATCTGTTTTCTTTTATACTTGTTGCTATGATTCATGAGCTTTCAGTAGTGATGGGGGCAGTCAGTTTATAGCAGGTAGTGTCACTCAATTTTTATTATACATTTTGGCACTCGTGCATTTTGCATGAAACTGAAAAAGAATGGTTGTAAGCACAAAAGAAATGCAAGAAGCATGTACAGAAGTCCGGATAGTGAAAAGTAAGCGAGGATTAAAGTTGGGTTTTATTAAAATTTATAATTGACAAATTGTACTTGGCAGTCTAGCAGACACTTTTTCAAATTTAGCTTTCAGGTCAATTTTTAGGAAAACATCGTCTTGCATCTTGCATGAAAGTTTAAATCTGTTCTATATGACCCTTCTATCATAAGACATTACTATATAAAGTCCATTTACAATGTTTTCAAATTTACAGACATTTTTAGTAAAATAACATGACAGTGGCCCTAATATATTCTACGAACTAAAACAAAAACTGATTTCCCCCTTTTTTTAGAATTGCCAGATATCGATTGCTTTATCCATTCTGTTTCGCCTCTCAAGAGATCGGGTGCAACAGAGTACATCAATTGTGACATCCAGACAGAGTCCGCTGTGGTTAAAGTGTATGTTTTTCAACTGAAAAAGGGAAAACTCTAGAAGCTGTTGCACCACAAAAATCACCTGTCAAACTAAAAAAGTATAACATCAGCACAAAGTATGGAAGACAAGATATTGTCATTGACAAAAAAACGTGCCTCATCCCAACAACAGTTGCCTTCGACTACACAAGTTTGGACAAAAACATTTCAATTGCCTCGTTGTCAGAAGTTGCACCAGACCAACTGGTAGCCATAAAGGCCTGCGTAACGCACTTGTCACCAACAAAAAGTGTCGTCCTGCAAGGAGGCCCAGTACGAAAGCAGCAATGTTATCTTTCTGATCCGTCCGGATTTATGAAGTTGATACTTTGGGGTAGCCACACTGATACAATCCAAGATGATGCAACATACATTTTTAAGAAAGTGAGAGTTAGAGTGTCAAGAGATGAGAGATATCTAAACACGCCAAAGAAGGAAGATGACTGCATTATAACTCCAGTCGAATCCTTTACAGAAAGCCTTCCCACTGTTGAAGTAGTGTCAACCATTAAAGAGTTGACAGCAAATATCCTGGGCATTACAAATGCAACAAAGAGCCAATGTTGTTGTTCTTGTGGCAAGAAGGTGATCATGAAGGGTAAGCTGGCATACTGTGAAAGCTGTAAGATGTCACAAAAAGCCACTCGTTGCAAGTGTCAGTGGTACCTACGTTTTATGCCGAGAGTGTTGATCACCCTGAAGAGAAGGTTCGCCTGTCTGTCTTTAACGATGTGGTAAAAAAGTTCCAACATTTTTGTGGTCTTGAGGAAGATATGTCGGAGAACGAGCTGGTGGAAGGCATTTTGATGTTGGACAGCATTGTTATTTCATATGACAGCCAGAGCAATAAAGTAATCGATGTTGAGGTTATTGACATTTAAAAGCAATGTTAAAGTTGTTGACATTTCATATGTGGACTATGAGTTGCTATAAAGTAGCACACTGTTTGTGGTTTGTGCATTAGGACATGAGACCACTTCTGTTGTGTTTGCATGAGTTAAACATTTGTGTTAAAGTTGTTGATATTTTATATATGGACTACAAATCAGTGTTTGTGGTTTGTGCATTATAGCACACAAGATCACTTCTGTCATGTTTGCATTAGTCAAACAGTTATAGTAACATAGAGTTATTCTTTTTTGCTGTGTTTCAAGTTGATAAATATATTGTATAAAGTTTTGATTTCTTTTTAATTGGGTGGTGTACACTATCAAAGTTTCTTTGATCACAGTAAGAAATTTGCCTAGATGAAGGATAAATTGTAAGTTTTGAAGGATTTGTAACTATGTGTTTATAAAGACATAATCAATTTCTTCCGTTTTTTTAAAAAATCTCTCAAAGGGCCTGTTCACACTAAGATCGACCTGAGATCGATTTTGCCAGATCGATCTCAGGTCAATCTCAGATCGATCTCAAACGTATTATTGGAAGATTCACACTACATCGATCCTAGTTAGTCATTTCAATTTTTCTTTTGCACGGATCTCTTCGGAAGCACATCGTCTAACGTCGTAACAAAATATGATCGGCTCTTCAAAACAAGATGGCGGCAGATATATCTTTGTCATTTTGGCTACTATAATTGCTAATTACGAGAAAAATATCGAAAGGAATCGTGTGCGTTTTAGGAAGCAGTTTTTAAAAATAACAAATCAATTGAGAAGAAACGCTAAAAAGCGTGAAGCTTTGTTATTTTTGTATTTTCGAGCATTTGGTAATCGATTATTCACTGAAAGACGGTTTTGAGTTCAAGAAAGTAAAGACATTGGGTCTTTTTGGGATAGAATGGTTGCTCTTTGGAAAGAGGACAGTCTTTGGCTTGAAAACTTTTGAATGTCTCGGGGAACTTTCGATTTCGTGTGTCACAAGATATCTGGTAATCTTTTGCGTCAAGACACAACCTTCCGAAAAGCTATATCTGTCGAAAAAGATTTGCAATTTGCTTATGGCATTTGGCGACTGGAGAAGATTTCCGTTCTTTAGCATGGCGCTTTGGTGTTGGAAAGAGCACAGCTTGTGAAATTGTGAATGACGTTTGCGAAGCAATTGTAGATGTTCTACTCTCTACAGTCTTGAAATGGCCAACTGGTGGAGCGCTACGCACTGTCCTTGATGGTTTTCTCCAGATCTGGCGTTTTCCCCAATATGCAGGAGCAATCGATGGCACGCATATCCCCATTGTTGCACCACCGCAATCATCAACAGATTACTATAATAGAAAGGGGTTTTCCTCTATCGTTCTGCAGGCTGTGGTTGATCACAAATACAGGTACAACAACACCTGAACACCAATCTGTAGAATCTGAAATCTGTAGAATTAAGACGTTTGTTTACTCTTGGTTTAGTTATATTTTTCATTCTTTATTATTTTCAGTAGTTTTTCATTCACGTGAGAGAGTATTTTTCCTTTAACAATCCATTCTATTTATTATGATCCATTCCATCACAACAGTTTCAAGCATCATATTCTTGGCTTTTCATGTTAATTATTATAGATTTACAGATATTAACATCAAATGGCCCGGAAAGGTTCATGATGCACAAATTTTGGCAAATTCGGGTATTTTTAGAAAGGCTGAAGCTGGGCTCCTTTTCCCGGATGTAAGTTGTATGAAACTTTTTGAGTTAAATCATAATTTTTTTATTATTTAAATGCAACATATTTATGCCACATTTTGTTATCTTTCAGATAACAGTAAACATAAGTGGGTGTGATGTACCAGTTATGTTAATTGGAGATCCAGTATATCCACTTCTGCCTTGGCTAATGAAGCGATATACAAACAATGGTAATCTATCTCAAGATCAGAAGAACTTCAATTATCGTTTAAGCAGAGCACGACAAGTAGTCGAATGTGCATTTGGAAGGTTGAAGAATAGATACAGATGCTTGCTCAGTAAAAGCTACACATGTTTGGATTACCTTCCAACTAAAGTTGCAGCATGCTGTGTGCTTCATAATATCTGTGAGATGAGGGCAGATAGTCTTCCAGATATGCTTCCTATTGCTAATAATGATGAGACTGTTAATGTGGCTGTTCAAATAGATAATGCAAATGCAGAAGTGATAAGAGACTCATTAAGAGAGTATTTCAAAACTAATTAATTATTAAGTAAGTTATTTTTCTACTTCCCAAGTTCAGTTGAAATCTCACTAAGAAATGTGTAAATTTTGCCTGTTATCCCTAGAATAATATATAATGTCCTGGACATAAGTTTTTTCATCCAACAGTATTCCTGCAGTGGATTAACCAAATGCTTTATTTGAAATAAACCATGATAACTAATGTATAGACTATATATTGTAACAGTGCTCCACAAACATTAAACAGCTACATAAAGTAGCTTTAAATTTAAAGGTAACACAAACTTCTTGTCAATAGACAAGTTTTCATAAAAGTACTTAACAAAATTGTTGAAGTGTATATAACAGTAACAGTATTTTTAAGCACAGTTAAAGCTTAAAGTATGTTTGTTGGTTGTCAATAGTTATATCATGTTGCAAAGGAATGGGGTAATAAGGTGGTTGATTGACTGGTGCTGGTTGTGTTATTGGTTTTGCTCTTCCTGCAATGGCACTTGCAAGAAGTGCCATGGAATCCTTGAAGGCACCCAGCTCTTCCTGGCACTTGCAAGAAGTGCCATGGAATCCTTGAAGGCACCCAGCTCTTCCTTCCTTAATTCTCTATCCTTCTCTGCCTGTTCCTTCATTTCAGCCAACATTTTTTTGTCTGATTCTTGCATGTAAGTATTGTGCTCCTTCATAGCATTGGTAAGAGGGTTTTCCTTTTCTAGTAGATTTATTTTTACTGATTGTGGGTATTTTGTCATCTTCATCATTGGTAGCTGCAAGAGTTGTAGGTGCGTTAGGTGATCTTTTGTTTTCATCATCCTGCTCAACTATAAAAGTATTAAAACAGAATTGATTATCTTGATGATCTTGTCAATGCTCTGAAGAGACTGCCCATCAGATCAGTTACCATCTGGATGGACAGCCTGGTCGCTCTTTACTGGATTTCAAGCCCCGGAAAATCATGGAAGGTATTTGTCGCAAACAGAGTGAAAAAGATCGCGGAAATAACGGAGGGAATCGGTATTCAATGGAAATATGTGCCGTCAGAGAAGAATGTTGCAGACACGAGGAGCCACGCTCAACCAAATGGAGAACAAAGATTGGTTCGACGGTCCTGAGTGGCTGCTGAATGAACATGGTTGGCCTTCCCAGCTAGATATGCCAACAGTGCAGGAAGAGATATTTTGTGTTGTTTTGTGTTCTTTAATATAAATTTCACATTATGTCTTAAGTTTGTTTAAAAGCATGATTACAAGCACGAGTAACCTTTTTCCACTGCGCATGTGCGCAAAAGCATTACGTAATGTTAACTAAATTATTCTTATATGAAGTTCGATGCGTGTCCATTCCGCCGGCCTTGATTCATCAACAAAACATTAACACAGACATAAACTTACATATGCATCCATTTACAGTACTATTCCTTTGTAATGTCAGTTTGTTGTTCTTTGGGCAACAACAATAAACAAACCTTTACTATGTCTGACACAAGTTCCTTGCTTAGTCTGCAGAGTTACTACATGCACTAACTTGTCAGGACCAGGTTGAACTTTTATTACTCTGGCGAGAGGCCATTTGCACGGTAATAAACGATCATCTTTGACCACAATCCAATAGATAAGTTCCTTCTCTCATGGTTCCACTTGTTGAAACGTTGCAAATAGTTCAAATATTCGGTATACCATTTTTTCCAAAAATTGTTGAACTAGGGCTTGACATAAGTACCAACGTTTTAGTACTTTCATCGGTTTATTAACTGTATCGGGATGATCTGGAAGAGATTCCAATGGTCTACCAATTAAAAAATGACCAGGAGTTAACAGAGCAATCCCATCATCGTCGTTACTGTCGATAGAAGCAGCAATCAGTCTAGAGTTCAAGCAGGCTTCGATTTGGCATAGACACGTAGTTAGTTCTTCAAAGTTCAGTTTGGTTTCACCAACAATCCTCTTGAGATGATACTTGCATGCCTTGACACTGTTTTCCCATACTGAGCCATGATGAGGGCCTGTAGGAGGGCTTAATTTCCACTGTATGCCTTGTGTAGAACAAAAATTGGCAATAGTCGCTTGTGTCTCTGCTTCCTTTAAGTAGTCATAAAAATCCTTGAGATCTTTATTTGCTCAAGTAAAAATGTTGCATTGTCACTCTAAATTTGACATGGTTTTCCTTGTCTCGCCACGAATCGACGTAGTGCTGCGACGAATGCTTCAGCTGTTAAATCAGATACTAGTTCTATATGGCAGGATTTGGTTTGCAAGCAGACAAATATAGCAATGTACGCTTTTTGATAAATTGGTCTTCGTTTGGATCCGGCTTTGATGAAAACAGGACCAGCATAATCAACTGAGACCATTTCGTTTGCGAATGATGGATTGACTCTTTCTTTTGGGAGTTGACCCATTAGCTGTGTGGAAACCTTTGGAGATGTACGCCGACAGATAACGCATTCATGAGTGCACTTTCGAACAATCCTTCTAGCACTGATAATATGATAGCGCTGTTGAAGTGTTCCTAAGACCAGTTTAGGTCCTGCATGGCACAATCGTTTGTGTTCATGTTCGACAAGCAAGGTGGTAAGTCGATGTTTTCCATGGAGAATTAAAGGGTGACATGAGTCAAATTCTAGTTGTGATTGTGAAAGGCATCCACCAACTCTCAGCAAACCTCAGAGTCGTGAAATGGGTTTAGAGATTTTTGATAGTGTTTATTGGATAGTTGTTTTCCTTTCTTAAGTACAGCGATGACTTCAGAGAACATTTCAGACTGTACTTTCTTGAACCACCATGTTTCAGCTTTGTGTAATTCATCAACCGTTAGTGGCGTTGAAGTAAATAGGTATTTTTTGGTGACTACACGGCGAATGAACGCAGTAACTCTCATTAAGCGAATGAAGCTTGAGTATCGATTGATGTCGATTACAGGCCTTGGTAAAATGTTTGTTGTGTTTACCGGCATTGAGACTTCCCTTTTATCCTTTAACTTTAAATCTTCTTCTCGGATGCCAGATGTCAACACAGCTTCAAGGGGACGAGGGATAACTAATTTCGATTCCCAGGTTGACGGATCCGATTTTAACCAATGCTGTCCTGACCACCATAAATCATGATTGATAATATCTTTAGGGAGAATACCATGAGAACCGGCATCAGCAGGGTTTTCATTTCCTTTGACATGTTTCCATCGCTCAGGAGGTGAACTTTCCTGGATTTCAGAGACTATTTGCTTCAAAGGTTTTCAGCCGTTGACTGGTTCCATATATCCAATACAATACAATGGTACTGTCCGTAAAAGCGTAGATATCTTTGGTAGGAATTTCAAGGACAGCTTTGAGATGTTTTACAAGACGAGCTAGAAGATGGGCACCGCACAATTCAAGACGTGGTAGCGATACTTTCTTTATAGGAGCAACCTTGGTTTTGGCTTCTATGAGAGATATGTGTACACCGCTGGCCATGTCGACACTTCTTAAATAGACCATGGCAGAATACGCTCTTTCGCTTGCATCAGAGAACCCAATCAACTGTTTGTCAACGATTTGATGATTGATGGGAGCATAACAACGTGGGATTCTCAGTGAAGAAAGTTCAGGTAGTTGATTTCTCCTCTCTTTTCAATCTCTTTCGATGTCTGCAGGAAGCGGACTGTCCCAATCAATACCTTGTTCCCACAAGCGTTGGAAGATGATCTTTACTACGATAGTAACACACAACACAAGACTGAGAGGATCGAAGATCTTGGCCGAATCTGATAATATTAAACGTTTAGTAAGTTCAGTTTCTTCAGTGGGAAAGTTGGACACTGAGAATCGGAATTGATCTTGCTGCGAGTTGTAATCGATTCCAAGAGTTTTGGTAAAGTTGTCTGATTCAGGCAGATTCGCTGTAGCTGTGACACTTCGAATTTCCTTTGGAATGGCATTGAGGACTTCGGGTGAATTTGAGTCCCATTTGTGCAATTTAAAAGCACCTTTCTGAAAGAGTTGTTGTAATTGCTGGTAAAGAACTTTGGCTTCTTCCTTTGTCTTGACTGAGGGAAGACGATCATCAACATAAAAGATTCTTTTACCGCTTTGGCAGCTTGAGGAAGTGCTGCTTGATTTTTTTCTGCTAGTTGCAAAATGGATTTAGTGGCTAAGAATGGGGCACTAGTTATCCCAAAGGTGACTCTCGTCATTCTATACTCTTGCATCTCTTCATTTGGATTATCTCTCCAAAGAAATTGATGGAAATCCCAATAATTTGGATCTAAGCCAAACTGCTCGATACATCTTTGAGATGTCGGTGATGAGAACGTAGGGATGTTAACAAAATCGAATAAGCACATCATTCAAGGGAGGATGGACAGTAGGACCCACAAGAAGATTGTCGTTTAAGGAAACACCACTTGAGGTTTTCATTGACCCATCAAACACTACTTGAACTGGAGTGGTCGTTGAAGCTTTGTGAACTGTGTGGTGAGGTAAGTAAAATGTTTCTGAAGGAGGTTTGTCAAGTTCGCTGACAGGAACCTTTTCAGCAAGTCTGGACAATAAGTATTTGTTAACTACAGCTGAGTAATCATCATAGAGTTTTAGATTGTGGAGACATCTTTCGAGAGACAAGAATCTCCTTAACACTTCAGGTCACGACTCGCCAAGAGGACTATCATCAGACTTAAATGGCAGTCTTACAATGAAACGTCCATCTTTGTCACGTTTGTGATGAACAGTAAAATCTTCTACTACAAGTTTTTCAACTGGTGAAAATGTTTGCTTTATTTCTGGAGCTTCTTCTAAAGTCCAAATTTTTTGAAGAATTTCTTCACACGAAAGTTGTGATGTTGTAACAAACATTGTTGTGGCTTCTCTAGCAATTGTTGGTTCGTTAACTGGTTTTGGACTGGTGTTGCCAAAGAGCACCCATCCAAAGATTGTGTCTTGGGCAGCAGGAGTTCCCTTTGGTCCCAATATCAAACCAGGTTTCAAGATCTCATGGTAAACATCTACACCTAGCAAGATGTTGATTGGCTTGGGAATGTTGAAGTTTGGATCTGCAAGTGACAGTGATTCCAAATGTGGCCAGTTCCCAATTGAAATGGACTGCAGAGGGAGACTTTTCGTTAATGAGGGTAAAACGATGGCATCCAAATTCTCTAATGAGGATGAATCATGAGCTGATTTTAATTTGACTTCTACCACTTTATTTTGTGTTTTTATACATTGTGTCTCTCCAATCCCATTGATGCAAATTGATTGCCCTTGTTTTGGGAGCTGGAGCTGATTAGCTAGCCTCTCAGTAATGAAAGACGCTGTTGAAGCAGGATATAATAAAACTCTTGCGACTGCTTGGTGGCCCTGAGGTCCACATGCAATTACTTTGGCTGTCATCATTAGGGCTGTGTTTGAAGCTAATGAGCTTTGGGTCGACAAATTAACCTGATTTTGACTTGATGCTGTGGTGGGTTTGGGGAAATAGGTTGAACTAGAGGGGGGTTGTCTGGTAGTAACTGGTATAAACTTGGTGGTGGTACATTGGGTGGTGGTACATTGGGTGGTGGTACATTGGGTGGTGGTACATTGGGTGGTGGTACATTGGGTGGTGGTACATTGGGTGGTGGTACATTGGGTGGTGGTACATTGGGTGAAATGGGCTGTCGATTTTCTACGTCAAGATGTAGAAGTGTATGATGCTTCTTGCCACACCTTTGACAAATGTATTGAGATGGACACTGCTTGACTGTATGCCCACCCTTTAAACAGTTGAAACACATACCCTGAGCAAGTACAAAGTTCCGTTTTTCTGGAACAGATTTCTGCTTAAATACTTGACAATAGGCAGTTCCATGTTTCAACTTGTTACATGCAAAACACTTGCCACTTGTGTTGGTAACATGCGATGCAACTTGTGATAGATTCTTAAACTTATTACCTTTATTATCACCAAACTGTGGTGGCCTTTTCTGTTGAACTGTTAACTCAGTTGCTTTAGCTCTTAGGTCCAAGAAGTCCAAGAACTTTTCGTAGTCAGGAACATCAGTTTCACCTTGAGTGAACTTTTGCCATTCAATCATGGTAGTGGGGTCAAGCTTACTTTCACCAAGTGCTGTGATAAACTGTCCGAAATTCAGTTTCTTTAAAGCTTTGAGTGATCTAAGATGATGTTGAAAAGTATCGTGTAGATTTCTCAATTCTGAAGAGGATCCATCTTTGAGGTATACCTAGTTTGAGTAAGGCTCGTACATGAGCACGATGAATGACTTCTGGTCTGTCGAAGCGGGCTTTCAGTGCTTCTATTGCTTCAGGGTATACTTCGGCTGTTGCATCAATGCCTTCTATGGCATCCCTCGCCTTCTGAGTTGTAAGTGATTTCAGAAGATATTGCATTCTCAACTGGTCAGTGAGTTTAGTAGATTTATGAATTGTAGCTTCGAACTGTTGCCAGTATGATTTCCAGTTGGTTGATTCGCCATCAAAGGTTGGAATGTTTAACTCAGGAAGTCTAATGGTTTTCTGTCGTTCAGAACAGGAGCTGGAGAAGTGTTCAATAAGTTTATTGATTTCATCTCGGTGCTGTTGGTTTCTAACTTCTACTTCGGCTTCATATCGTTTTCGTTCTTCCTCTTGTTGTATTAGTAGTTTTTCTTGTTCCTTTACTTTTTTTTCCTTTTTCTTGTTGACGTTGCTCACTAATGAAGGACGCTATACTTTCTTGATTTGACTCTAATTCACTATACATCTCGGCACAGGTCTCAGTCCAGTTTTTGCCATTGTCATAGATTTGAAAATTGTCAGGTTCACTGATTGACTGTTGAATCTCACTTATCAATTGATCTAACGATTTAATAAGTTCTGAAAATTCAGCTTTATGTTCATTTAGTTCGTGCTTATCTAGCTTTTCTGTATTTTGTTTGGCTGTTTCCTCTTTCTAAAATGATTGCACTTTTTATATCTTGGTTTAATTGCTTCCACTTTCGTTCTATAAATTTCCTTTTCTTGTCATCACTATCTTTATTTGCATTGAGACTGGTATTACTTCTTTTTGGATCTGGTTTGGATCTCATAGTAAAATACATAAGCTTACTGCTATTCTCTTTTACTCGATCATCATGCATTTCTAATTCTTCATTATCCTTATCAACTAAATCAGAATCTTCAAGATTAAGGGCAAGTTCACTAGCCTGTTCGTGTATTCTTTGAAACTGTTAATCTAAGTCTTGAATATCGCTGAGAAATTGTTTAGCACATATCATGTCATGGTCCGTGACTTCTTCTTTCACTACAAGTGTAGTTATTTATTTTCTTTTCTAAGTTGGTAATTCTTCGTTTAACAAGGCTTCTTTTATGTACAAACGTTGCTCGCTCTTCTAGCACAGGCATATTGATGCGTGTCTAATCGATAGACGACGATATTCGCTGATTCAGACGTTGAATCCGTTCCGAAGGACCAATAACTAGATACGCCAACGGTGCAGGAAGAGATAATTTGTGTTGTTTTGTGTTTTTTAATATAAATTTCACATTTTGTCTTAAGTTTGTTTAAAAGCGTGATTACAAGCACAAGTTACTTTTTCCACTGCGCATATGCGCGAAAGCATTACGTAATGTTAACTAAATGATTCTTATATGAAGTTCGACGCGTGTCCAGTTACACTATGAACATGTCTATCTTATGGAGTAAAAATTCTGGCACTAAGTCAGGCATAATTAACTGATCAACTGCATGATGGCTTTTCAAAGAATGTTGGCCCTTCAAATAAGGTACGGTGCGTTGGATATCCATTAACAAAGATTTCCATGCAACGCTATACGCATGTGTTACTATTCGGCTCTTTACCCAATTCCTCGGCTTAAATTAGTTTTCATGTACCAAAAAGAGATACCCAAACCAACTAAAATGCAATATACACTCGACCTACAGCAGCGAGCTTAACTCAGAGGTTAGGGAAATTTCGGGAATTCCTCTTGTTTTCCATGTTTGTTTTTGATTGTGTTTCGCGTGACCAAGACGACGTCGAGCTTCGAACAACTGTTCAACCCAGCAAGTATTTGACGGCAACGCAGTTATGCAGAATAAATTTCGCTAATATTTATGCGAATTCTGACTGCTTCGATTTTTGCATCAACGTGAATCGTGAAAAGACTAAATCTCACATGAATTTATTTTGTGGAGGTATAGGGAAAGCCTGTTATAACATGCGTCAACATATTGATGGTCATAATTTTAATTACACAATTTTCCTAATTTTGTAAGAAGTAATCTACAATAGACAATATGCGATATACATGAACGGTCTTGTACGTTTTATATATAATAATCACTGCATGAAAAGCCAAGTATTCAGATGTGAATACGTGCGAATATCAATTTGAATATGATGAATATTCACACGTATTCACTGATATTCACTGCGAATATCCTCGGAATATTAGTAGTATTCAGATGTGAATACCTTAGAATAAAACGCACCTCATATTCTCACCTAGAATACGTTTGAATATTGTGTGAATATTTTTGAAGGCATAGTATTCACACTTGCGTACATTATTAAGTGATTTTGTGTCGATATTAAATAATCAAGATATTATTTTGATCAAATATGTGTAGTGATTGTGATTATATAGCTAAGTTTTGCTGAACTGCGCATCAGAATACTTGCTTCCTATATAGTGATTCTGAAATTGTCTGGCAGTTATCGAGAATTGGGATTCTACTTGGTTGGTTGACTAAACGATTGTTTGATGACTCGACGATATTTTGGTTTTTTAATACTTCATGTCATGCTAACTTATATAAATCTGCTAACTTTAATACATCATGTCATGCTAACTTATATAAATCTGAGTGCGCTGTATGCCCCTGAACTTATCTCAAAATTTACGGTAAATAAATATTGAAAAGAATAATATAAATTTACGTACATCGCTAGGCGTAAGGGGTTATAGATATTTACATATACACGGGCCAGACAGAGCTCGGACGGAATAGACAATACTAGCAGAAGTCTATCTTGAGTGGGGTAGCAAATCTTCGAGTTAAGCCCCTCGAGTTAAGCCCTTCGAGTTAAGCCCCGACCACGCCCTTTCGAGTTAAGCCCCGACCACGCCCAAACCACGCCCATTTCCGTCGAGGGCTTAGCTCGAAGTACATAACTGGAG
>CACRXK020006616.1:0-24786 GCA_902702795.2 Paramuricea clavata | reverse complement strand
CATGAAGAAAACACAAAAGAAAAATCATAAGCGTGTCGTATCTGCATATGTGATACAGATTCATGTTGATTTACATAAACTTTAACTTTGATTTTCTCGGCTTAGACAACGTTTATTTTTAAAATTACTTCGCCAATGAACTGATAAGATGAGTCGTTTTTTAAGTCATTTACAACATTCGCGTCCTTGTTGTATCGGATATACAAACTCTCGCCTTCGGACAACAACAACAACAACAACAACAACAACAACAACAACAACAACAACAACAACAGCAACAGCAACAGCAACAGCAACAGCAACAGCAACAGCAACAGCAACAGCAACAGCAACAGCAACAGCAACAGCAACAGCAACAGCAACAGTAACAGCAACAACAACAACAACAACAACAACAACAACAACAACAACAACAACAACAACAACAACAACAACAACAACAACAACAACAACAACGGAGAGATTGCAGAATACCCGTCCACTTTTGAAGACCCGCTAGAAATATTGGTGGCTAGGTGGCTACGCAGTGAGTTTAAGTTAGAACATAGTTAATATATATGACATGGTTTGGAAACCCTTTGTTTTAGGTGATTGTGTACCTTGTGCAGGGTCACGATTGAAAAATCCTTTGTCTTTCTATTGTTTTAACAATAGTCAGTTCAGACAGCTTGGCGTAAGGAATGGGTACCAACCGTTTGTTTTGCCTACCAGAGCTATATCTTACGGTATATTTTGCCAATAACTTAAAGAAGTATTACTACCATTTTTCGATGGAAAATGTTTGTGTTACATCGTTTGGTCAATTCTCATTGATTAACTGAACCAATATGTGCAGGGTCAAACAGACTGTTCAACCTCCATGATTAAACATAGCGTAATTTTGTTCCTAATCCTAACCGGGTCTTACAACAACCATGGTTAGAACGAGTCGTTCTAATAATTGCGTAATTATAAGGTAGCCATATTTTTCACTGGTTACGCAGTGAGAAAAGAACAAGACATTGATACAATGCCGTAATTGTAAGGAAGGTATATTTTAACTGGCTACGTGGCTACGCGGCTACGCAGTGAGTTTTTAAAAGAACGAGACATTGATATAATGACGTAAAATTGTAAGGAAGGTATATTTTTTAGTGGCTTCGTGGCTCCACAGTGAGTAAATAATGACGTAATTGTGAGGAAGGTATATTTTTTAGTGGCTACGTAGCTATACGCGGCTACGCAGTGAATTTTTAAAAGAACGAGACATTGATATAATGACGTATTTCCTTGATATTGTATATAGAGGCTCCCGTGGATATTATCCTACGGAGCTGTGATGATAACCCAGCCATGTATTAGTGTATGTATTGTCAGTATCGTAAATTCGTATTGTTTGTAATGGCAAAGCATTTTAAATAAAAAAAAAAAATAAAAAATAAATAGAGCGTAACTGCGTAGCCGTAGCCAGTGGCTACGTAGTGAAAGATGACTAGTGGACGGGTATTCTGCAATTTAGCCATAAAAAATTACAACAATCACTGCTACAGCAACCTGTAGTATTTGCGATGGGCAGCAACAACGAGGATCGCTAAATGGAAACACACCAGTCACAACTACAATCTTTACCTTCAAAAATTTGTCCAGCGTGATTGACCACACCAGTTTTACCAGATTCGGCCATAGGGCACCCGCCCAATGGATGAACTGTAATAACACTCTTGCCAAGATGTTCGCTCCATAACGGGTTCACAAAAGTTCCTCCAAGTTTTTCTGTAACTTTTCTTGTAGCTTCGTTGACGATCTTGAAGTTAGGTTCATAACCTACGTCTTTATAACTCACACTGATATCATCTGTCTTGGTATGGTAGGTGATTTTACCGCTGGCATCATCATGACTCATACAGAGAAACGCTAGAGATTTCTTCATAGCTTTGTGGGTGATATCTAATCCTTTCTAAAAAATTAAATAAAGAAAAGATAAGATTTTAGAACATGCATAAAAGATATTGATGATTTAAAGATGTTAGATGCGAAACCAGGATTAATATTAAGAGTTTCAAGCGTTCACTGGCTAAAAATGTTTATTAATTTGGACGAGCTTTCGACTGCCAGCTTCAGTCTTCGTATCATTCACTTTAATCTACCCGTCGACGACGCAAATTTGTTTTCCGTAGACAGTCGGACTCCTCATTGATAGTCGGACGCATCATTGACCCGCGCCCTTAAAACAAAATATTCAGCGGATACTCGTCGCACGCAATTGGTGATTTCAAAATCAGTATTGCTTGGTTGAGATGTCAAAATCTGTGGCTTCATACCTTGTGTGATGATGACATCTGACAGGAGCGATTGGCATTGCAGAATACCCATCCACTTTTTAAGCTATGCCTTTCAAACATCATGGATACGATGTATTAATACTGATCTACATTTATTCTCAATAGATTAATAATAAATAGACGGTGGTCCGGTAAAGCTAGCTACGGGGCATATATATAGTGACTTAGCATTAATAAATTAAATTGTCCGTGTTAAATGTAGCTCTCTATTCTAGTGGATACGCGGATACGCAGTCAAGTAGTTATTTTGAGAACGAGCAAATTCTCATGCTATAGATAGCTCTATATTTTAGTGGATACGCCAATGCGTGGATACACAGTCAAGTAGTTATTTTGAGATTAAGGCGACAGTTAGTTGGCATTAATATATTAAATTCTCATGCTATAGAGAGCTTAAAATGTGGTGTAATATGCAAATATGTTCCTCACAACCGGACATTGGTGTTTGACAGATTATGATTAATTAGCGTGGCTGGGAGAAAATATTTTATATTATAAAACATACTAAGCATAATATTAAACATTAAAAGTTTTCCATGATATTTCCCTTATAGTATCAATTCGTAATATTGTCTTGGTAATTAATAGTTTCAACTTGTATATTAGAACGAGGCAATAAGATCATGGTATATACGCTTCCAGTGAAATAGTGGGCGGGCTACATGATATGTATTCCGTGCACAGGATATTCTGCAATACGTCTATTTCACTATTTGTGGAAAGTGGTATTGATTGTCGCTTTGATTCTTCCACTATTTCCTTTAATTGCACGCTAGTTATCTTATCCTGATTCTCTTCAATAGGGATGATATATAGTTTTAACTCGCAATAACCGTTCTTGAGTATTTTCGGAACCAGAAAAACAAGTTTGTAGATTTATTATGGCATCGCGAAGTAAATCGTTCATCTGACACGTGGTCGAAAAAGAACAACGTGGAGTGATGGATATATGGTGCACCAGTGGGTTACGAAGGGATCCATTGATAACGCGCGGAGGCCTGGACGCGGATCAATGATGCGTCCGACTATCAATGAAGAGTCCGACTGTCTACGGAAAAAAAATTTGCGTCGACGACTGCAGGCTGGCAGTCGAAATCTCGTCCAAGTAAAGATTTTTAGCCAGGGAACGTTTGAAACTCTTTGCCTCCTCCGCAGGCATTCCACCCGAGGGAGCGGAGGAGGCTATGAAACTCTTGGATATTGATGAGATTAAATGTTCCTCAACAATAATGAGCGACAACGTTTGCCGTTAGTCGACGTCTGATAATTCGCGTACTTATACGCACCGGTGGCAGCACTCTCGCTATCTGCAATTTAGAGTAGTATAGCGTTTTGTGGGGTTGTGTGTATTAACGGGGTTGTCTGTATTAACGGGGTTGTCTGTATTCGGGCCCATTGGGTAGGTCAATATCTAACAAAACCCTGTTGGTTAAAAAAGGAAGAAAACAGCAGCTGGTTACATTAAAATAATCACCTTAGCAGCAACAGTAAGCCCAATGCTATATACTAGCCCTACGGAAGAAGGCGGAGTTCCATCTTCAATAACAAAATTGTCCACCAGTTTCCCACCTTGCCTTCTCAAATCCATCACGGTCGTGATACAGGGGCCTGGAGCGACCTTCTTATCAGGACCGATCAAATCCTTCGTTTTAACACCAATAGAATTCGTCTCCCTCGTCCCATCGTAGCTGAATGCGGGCATGTCTCCGTTCGTTGAGAATCTTGTCCCAATCGTACGGGAAATATTCAAGCCACGTTCTTTTGAGCGAAGGAGGATTTTGGTGGATCCTAAGGCCCCTGCTCCCAAGATAACATGACCTGCGCGAATTGTTTGTTCTGCAACTTCGAACCAGCCTTTCACAAGATGTTTGTAATGAACTAGCCACTCGTTTGAATTGGATTCTCGCGCAATCGACATCACTTCAATCTATTGAAAATAAATTGATATCAACAAAAATCATTGTATTACAATATAATATCCTCAGGGTCTTTTTAAAATTTGGATACTGTAAGGGACATGTTGTCCCTTAAAAATTTTTTTGAAAATTCCGGGGTTGGCAAGAAAATGAAATTTTTTTGAAAATTCCTGGGTTAAAACATAAATTATATCGAGCTGGATTTGAACTCGTATCTTCGATTGTGGTCTATAAATAGCAAAATACGAGTTAAATCCCATTTAAAGAGACATGATCAACCACAATGCAATGCGTACGTTTGTTTACTTTTCTGTTACGTTGTGGGCCAGAGAAAGGGTTGAGGAAAGTAACTGAAAAACGTAAACAAAAGCGCGTATTGCATTGTGGTTGATCATGCCCTTTAAAATTTATCAAACAATACTTTCTTGCCATTTTTAGCAGTAAAAATATGAAAATAGTTTCATTATTTCTCGAGTTAATATTTTCCAATTTGCACGAAAAAGTAATATTACTTATTAATAATATTATACATGAAAAATCTTATGCAGAAGCAGATTGATAGTCACTTACACACAATTCTGCACTCACTCATTTAATTTGAATGATATTCTTAATAATGTATTTATTATTATTATATTTATATACTACACACTTTCAGAAAAGTACGTCACCTGGGCTATGGGGCATCGTTCTCGTGATTGAGATGTTGGAATTTACCTTGTGTCACATACACGATACCGAGGCTCTATGATAGCCAAAGTCACATGCTTTCCGGAAGGTTATTTTAATTGTTTGGCATCGTATTACAATAAAATATTGCACTGCTCTTAGCCAATATCAGATTTGAGTAATTTTTCCATGCATATTATATATTATAAGCACAGTGTACTGTACCTTGGTATAAATCTCTGCCCCGTACACCTTGGCTTCAGCAATATAATTCATATTCAACGTATTCTTCGCTCCGACATTACAACCACCACAGCAATTTCCACACGCTGTACACTTCGGCTGTGGCACGCCAACATGATTTCTTTCCTTATCCTCAAAGGTCACATAAATTGGAGTCTTATAAAAATGCTTATCCAAGTCCTCTATATCAAAGGCAGCAAACCCCTCTTGCATTCGTTCAATTTTATCCAATGCGGGATAAGAGTCTGGGTATGGCGTAGGTTTGAGCATGTCAGTCACGTGTTTCCGGTCCGTTTTCAACATGTTTTCCACGTCACTCATGAAAGCCTCTGGCCAATCTGGTTTGTGGTACACCGCAGGCTCAGCGTCGAGACCAACATTAGCATTGATAAGAGATCCGCCTCCGAGCCCGCAACCTTGTAAAACACTGACATGTTCACCCAAATATATTTCATATAAGCCGTACGGTTTGCCTGAAGTGAAATGAAAAGATTTATACCCATTTTTAAAACGCGCAAGTAATTACAATCTGCAAAGTTATAGCAAGGTTGTTGTCAGGCCGATATCAGGATGTGTTCACACTCCTTGTTCCCAATTGTTGTGACAAGTCTGGAACAAGTTACAAGGTTGATCACGGAAACAGACGTTCTACAAGTTGTTCCAATACTACTAATACAGCCTTCGTACCACGTTGCTACAAGCTTATTGTCATCAACTTGTTAACAACTTGATACGTGCACCCAACATCAGACTTGTTGGAACAACTTGTTGCGAGTCTGTTGGCCTCATCATCTTGTCACAAGATGATAACAACTTGTTCCATACATGCCAACAACTGGAAACAAGCTGTGCGAACACATCTTGTTGACAAGCGCAGAGATTTTACGTTTGTCAGTAAAACGAGGCACATCATACGAGGCACTACGTACGTAGTTAGGAAACTTCGTGTTGAGAATTTGGTTGAGGATTATTTTGTGCTGTTAATAGCAACTTGATATTATTTTACATGCATCTACTAAAGTGGTTAACACGTACACTGGCATGAAGTGTTTGTTTTGACTGCTGGTGCAGAATTGTGACATTTTATAACCATAGTGCAATAAAGAAAGGATGTTCGATCGTTCAGCCATTTCCAACTAGTTTTAAAAAGAAGTTTGTGCAGGTTCAAATCCCTTTCAACTTCCACGTTTGTTTCTTCAATAACATATTTGAAGTTCGCCGGCTTGTCTAACAAAGTCATTAGAATGACTATGGGCCAGTGAAATGAATACAACTGGAACGCTACCTTCAGATAAACCGCCTATCTTTTTCTTGAAGGGGGTCAAGACCCGCGTGATTATGCCTGGCGGTTTTCTCACGAGACCAGTTTAGGGAGCTAGTGTGCTCTTATTATTGGGAAAAAATAAGGAAAATATTTAACTGTGAAGTCTAGGCCACATAAAATAAATTCCTTGATTCTCATTACCGCCCAACAGTATTTTAAGAGCCGCGTGAAATTTTTTAATATTTTGTTATACAATATAAATGTACCGCCCGACAAAATATTTCAAGAAAGTTAAGTTTTTTATATTTTATATTGGGTTTTTAGTGCCATTTTAAACTGCCAATTTCAAACAAATAGAACCTTGAAAGAAATTTCATTGCATTTTAACGGAACTTCGCATTCAGTTCAAGGGTCCAATCATTGTTCGTGGAGAAATATGTTTATTTCAGTTTGTGACACTTTTATTTATTGATATATAAATTATATTTTTATGTGGCCCTACTAGGAAATTTTACCTGAACTCTTTGAGCGCTGTTCAAAGCTTTTTTGCGCAAATTTTAAGCCGGTTTTCAAGAATACATCAGTTGTACTTGTGTTGACTGACCGCGCTCTTCGCATGTGTGAAAAGATTGGAACTGGCCTTCAAGTTCGGCTTCAAATTTCCGTAGCACATATACATGCCACTGAGCTCAAAATTACGACTGGATAGAGCATCTGGTATGCATAAATGAAGTAACTGGTGGCCATATTGTTATACCTACCGCAAATTTACAGTGATATTGGCATGTTTGAAGAGGTTCGTATAGTTTTTGCTGATTTTTAGGAATAAAGAAATATTGCATTCCCCAATTCATGAGCTTTCGTTTGATGTATTGTTCACCCCCTAACTTTAAGTAGAAGTACAACATTTTAGCGATTTCGTGAGGATATGTAAGATTTTTCTCCTTGGCAACGCCTTAGCAACGCGTCGTTGTCCTGAATGAAATCTGATTGTATTGCTAATATACCGTTATGGTCGTGGCTAAAGTGGATGGACTAGAGGCAGGTTTTCAAGATGGCCGCCAGTTTTCAAGATCATTAAAACGTAAAAGAATCAACAACCAGCCACTTGCAACAATACTAAACCTTACCCTCACACCACACCTAATCCTAACCCCCACACTAACCCTAATACTAACGCAAACTCTTATTTCAATTTTGGAACCACCTCGTAAACTACCTCTCGTCCATCCCTTTTAGACATTACCATAGTGTTATATTTGCATCGCATTGGCTTGCGTACATGAAGTATAGGCCATGTAAACCACAAGTTATTTGCGAGCAAACTGCTATCAGACTATCAGTGCTTTTGACTCAAAGTTTTGAGTGATCAACACATTTGAAATTCACAACTACATGGTCTACAAAGCAACTAAAGACAAAGTTGTTCTTTTATCGAAGTTATTCTCATTATGTAACGATGGGGAATAAGAAATCATCTGGGTATGCGAAAAAGCGTAAATTATCTGGCAATCAGTTTCAAAATATGGCTAAGAAGCTTAGAATTTCTGATCAAGGTGAGACGAGCGAAGCAAATACTTCTGCTTCGGCCGCTCGAAAGATTTCTGCTAGTATTTCGACCGAATCCATAAAGGACAGTGTCTGGCTTTCGTTTAGTCAATATGGAAATTTTAAAAGACATATTCGAGCTTCTACCGTGTTCAAATTGTCAAAAATTTAGCCTTGAAGTTCTTCAGGATAATGACAAGTGGATGGAAATCATGGAATTAGGCCGTCACATATCTGCTATATCTTTCAAGTTCGTTGCACATGTCGCGAGGCTAAAAAATTCCGCCATAACACAATGCATATGAGTCTCCTTATTCATGAAATACAAAGCCCCCGTTCACTAGTGTGCACAATAGGTAGAAAATAGACTTGAAACTTTGATAATATTCGATCAATGTTTCGTTTACGCCATCTTGAAATCGCGCGTGTTTCCATGGCAACATAGCTGCCACGCGCGGATAAAAGCAATATGGCGGCTAAAACAAGTTGGTCACTCAAACATTTAAAATTGAATAAATGTTGTATTCATTTTGAGGATGTTTCACAATCACTTCTAAAGGTCACAAACAAGCGTCTGAAGAGATTTTCTTGTCGTGAGAAATTGGCGAAGCTCAAAGACCAGAAATCTGTCACAATTCGGACTTGTTTACTAGCGAAGATGGGGCCACCACTTAATTATAACCCCCCCCCCCCCTATAGACGAGAGTTTCTGAGGGGGGTTGAAAAAGCTGTTGCTGAGGGGTTGTGTGCATCGGCATACTTTGATCTTTGCGTTTTTCCTGAGGGGTAAGGCAAAAATTTCTTAATTTCTGGGGGGTGTTTGTGTCGGCACTTTGATCTTTTCTTCTTTATAGGGCCTTATATGGGTTCAAATTTTATCGAACTCGTCCATAGGGGCCGGGTGTACATTAAGTTTAAAGTGCGGTACAGTCTGTATGTAAACAAAGGCTTTGTTTACATGTTGGTATCCAAAACATTGAATTTCATTCGACAACTATTTATATTTTCATGATTCTAGAGTATAATAAATTATCAAGACACAACAATTATGCTTTTACTGTTTGTATAATAAAAAGAGGGCTCCTTTGTGCACATGCACAGATCGGACTGTACCGCATCTTTAATGTCCAGACCCCCCCCCGTCCTCTTTGCATGAATTTCTCTGAAGGGTGACCCCAAAGTCATTTCTGTGGGGTTAAGCCTGTCGGCATACTTTGATGTTTTTTATTGTTCTGAGGGGTAAGGGAAAATTTACAAATGTCAGAGGGGTTTTGTGTCAGGCTGTCAGCACTTTGATCTTTTTTTCTTGGGAGTTAAAATTTTACTGACCTTATCGATAGGAGGGGGATGTGGATATTAAATAGATAGCCCAATGTAGAAAGGCATTTTTCACGCTCAAACTGCTGTGGGGAACTTGAAGGGTGTTTGGGTGCCCAGAAGCGGCAGCTACCATGACTCCCCCCCTCCCGACAAAAAATGACCATAAACATTGGCCTGAGCCTCAGTTGTATAGGGTCAGAAAATTTACAACAGGTGGCCCCCAAAAGCAGGAATTGGTGAAATTGTGAAATTCGGACCCCCTTTATAGTAGACATAGACAGGGAAAAATTTGCTATTTTTAAGGAATATGGTTTGAAAAAATTTTTCTTTCCCACCCTCAACTTAATTTTGAAAAAATAAAGCCCCACTTAAAAAATTAAATGGGGGCCATTAAATGGGGGCCTCAGGAGGCACTGGGAACTCGACTGGCATTGCCGTGAGAACTGCTGTAAAAGACTTTGTGATTAAAACAAGTTGCAAAAAGTGGAGGAAAAGAGAGCACGAGGTAGTGAAATCTTAATTGGCTGTGAAGTTGCAGACTGTTCCACCAAATAAGCTTAACAATGATGGTCCCCAAAATAGTGACATAAATGCTAGATCATGATCACCAAATGTTTTGCCCTCAGTATGCATAATATGCAAGAAACAATCCGATTTGTTTGTCATGATATGTCTTACATTGTAATTATATGGTATATTTATAATTAAATGAAATCATTATACAGTTGCTAGTAAATGGTGCAGTGATCACATAGCAAAATAATCACCTGAATAATATTTATTCCAAAATTATTTTCCGTGAAGAATAACCCTTGTTGCGTGTGAGACTTCAGATGCAGGTCTATTGCGCGAAGCTGGCACAAAGAAAAAGGACAACTACAGGATCTTATTAAAAATTGTAGAGAATATTGTGTTGCCATTGAGGTTAAGTACCATAATAAGTGATACAAGAATTATACTATTTGTATGGACAGGATAAGACATCTTGTGAGTAATTTTTCCGGTTTTTTCGTTGTGCTTTGTCCGCTTTTTTCGTTTTTTTTTGATTTTGGCAAAACCGAAAAACCGGTTTCAAAAAAAGACAGAACTTTTTCGGTTTACCGAAAAACCGCCCCAGCCTATGTGAAACAACTTCAATGGTTTTGTACAACATGGGATATGATGATAACCACAGCCCTACACAGTCCATATTGAATGAGCTACAAATTCTGTATCATGCTTCTATATTGCTTAAGAAAAAGCTAGCCACTGTGAAGTGGCTTATGGACCCTAGGCTGCCTGTAGCTGAATGAATAACTTTACTAAATGAATTTCTTTAAAAAAATTATTCTACAGAGTGGAATTAATAGCAGTCAGTGATATTGCCTGTTGAGTAATATGTGCCTGTTGAGTAATAATAAGTCATGGCTTGCTTGTGTACAGCGTGCATTGGTAAAATTTGGCCATGTAATATCAGAACTACTCCAAAAGAACTGTCTGATCATGGTGAAATTAGTTAGTCTGGCAACATGTGCAACAGATTTCATCTTCTAGGTTTCTTTCAAAGGCTTTAGATGACGGGTAAACAATTTGAATTTTTTATTCGCATTTTAGTTTTCTGACTTGCATAACCACTTTAATTCACATACTGTGGTGCGCAATTTAAGGTACTAGTGCAAAATAAGCCCTTTCCCTGCATACAGTCTGTCAATATAAGTTTTACTGGAGAAACAAAAATGCTGACTCAGCATTTTTAAAAACTTTGGAACGTGATATCTCGGTATGAACGTGTAATATAGTTTTTTTGTCCAATTATGCACCTCAATCTGATGGCATTAAACATTTTTTGAAATTCGAACATTTTTACCTTTCGGAACTATAGATGACGTCATCACCAGAATATAGTCGATTTCTTGGTGCACACTTATGACCGGGGGCTTTTTTTATTATTTGATTTGGCATGCTCCTCTACTACTTTATGAAAGAAATCATTAGCCTCCTGATGTGTGCAACGAAAGTCACTTTCTAGGCATATTTTTAGCCTTATGTGACGGCCTACCTGCCCAGTGTGGATATACACTCAGAGTAACATCAAAAACAATAAAAAAAATAAAAATAAAAATCAATAATTAATGAATATGAGATTTCCAATAAATTTTCATTCATATAAATACAAATTCTAACAAATTACTTACCTATTGGCCCAAAGAGGTTGGCTATGAGGCCATTTGCTGCTATAACAGATTGGTATTTCAAAGCATGGACCCTCTTATGTCCATTGTAGACTGTCTTCTGATTTTTCTCTGGTCTGCAGATAGCCCTTACTGTACCGTCAACAAAGCCCCAACAATTTCCCAATGCATGGCTTTTCTCATAAACAGCACTGGCATATTCTTGCAATTTGTTTGCTTGCAGCCACTCTTGGTCAAAAGATGTTAGGAGGTAGCCATGAGAGCCAACAACAAATCTCATTACCTTGTTGCAAATGAGGCAAAGTTCAGGTTTTGACCTGCCAAATCTTGGTATGAGATCACTGTACCGACAAGGATATGCAAAACGTTTCAGGAGGATACATAATCCTTCCAGTGCACACGCTTAAAGGGAAATGGCAATATATTTTTTTATTTTCTCGTTTGAAAGAACATTTAAAAACAAAAAGAAAATTCTTTTACCGTTTTTTCATATCTTGCTTACTTCTACAAATATTTTAATCGAAAGAAATGAAATGTCCGCCATCTTGGATTTTTGTAGATATGCATGTTACGTCACAACAGGGGTCACGCAATATTTTTATCTAGACATACAATAATCATTTTGCACTCAAAATTATACTCTGTATGCGCTTGGAAATATCAAGATCACTTGAAACCTTTAAATCATTTAGCAATCAATATTTGGTCAGCAACGAATACTTTTATATCGTTAATCCCTGTTGTGACGTCACCAAAACTACCGTTAATGAGATAAAAAATTATCCAAGATGGCTGACATCTCATTTCTTCAAGTGAAAATATTTCAAGAACTAAGCGGGATATGAAGAATCGGTAAAAGAAGTTATTAAATAGTTTCAAAAGTTCTTTCAAATGAGAAAATAAAAAAATATATTGCCATTTCCCTTTAAGTGCCATTTTCACATATTATATCATCTGGAATTTGGAGAACTCGAACAAGTCATGGAATGTCCATCTTCGAAACTCGAAATTCTGATAAACATTCGTCCTCAAGCATAGATTCAAGCGAAAATCGATCATATTTCCAATAAGGAAATACAGGCGCTGTTTCTTCGCATTCCTTTACAAGCATATAAAATAAATCTTCTTCTATGAGGTCTCCTAAGTACAAAAATACTGAGGCATCAAGTACATCCATATCCGCCATTTTGTTTGTACTTTGTACTCATATATATGTTTGTACTTGTTTCATTGCATGACATCTAAACAAAGCTTTGGCTGATGAGTACGAGTTCAAGTTGGTCCCAGTCCCCTTCTCGAAACTTGAACTCGTACTCGTTCTATTATCTAAACCTCCCTAATGACAACATTGGCACTACAACAATAGTAGGCTTATCAGCAAGGAGTTGCCGAAATTATTTCCTTTTGAAGCGGTTTGAAAGATTGATGATTGAAATATTTATTTAATGTACTCTCCATAAGATTTTCTTGACAATTCAAGTCATGTAGACCATGCTGGTTTGAAGTTGGATTGTTTATAGTGTTTTACGTATGAACAACTTCATGATCACTAGATATTTCCATATCAGCACACAAATCATCCTTTCCCAGTCTTTCAATTTTTAAAAGACTGACCCGCGGTACATTGTTGTCCCCAACTACAAAATTGTAAATGACAGTTCCTTCGCTTTCTTGGCATTCGCAAACGATTTCCAAAGGCGAACAATCAGGCGCCAAATTGGATGCCAAGCCAACGTGCATCAACAGAAACCCAAATTTTATCACTGCTTCAAAACTGAAAAAAATATTCAAAGCACTGACTTTATAATTAAATAGCTTATCTTTTTCACAACACAGAATCTTTTCAACCTGAGCCAATATTTCACTAATGATAAAACCCTCCCCACATGCATACCCTAGAGACGAAATCAAGCAAAGCAAAATGTGCAGAACGGCTCAACCATGTCGGGTTTTGGCAGGCATCTCACCGACTTTCTAACGTAAGTGAATCACAAGATGCCTGCGGAGGAGGTTAGATCAGTTCCTACTTCTCCTGTTCTCGCAAATAAATTCGCCTAGCGAAAAATGGGCTTAATGAATGGTGGTTAATTCGGTTCATTCATTCAAATAGGTTTTGTTGAAGAACTTAGTGTAAAATGCTTCTAGGTTACGTTTCTATTGAAGAAAGTGTAAAATGCTTATTAAGGTTTTCATAATTTCTATTTAAGAAATTGTAAATAAAAAAATAATATAACAATTTGTGGAGTAGTTGAACAGTATATTGTAGCATTTATTAAGTCACTTGAGATGTAATATTTAGATACACAAGATATTTTAAATCTGCTTGTTGATATTTCTGAAATATAAGAAATTGTAGGTTAAATTAATACTGACATAGTTTAATTTTTGCTGTCTTTAGATACCAATTTTGTATGTCAGGAAATATGTTAAACTCATTTTACACACATGTTTTTTCTTGTTACACAATTTTTTTTTGAAAACACAAATGTATTTAACAAATGTTTGATAGTAGTGATAATAGTGTATCAAAGTATTATATCAGTCAAAACCAGTAAAGTCGTCTTGTTCTTCATATACTAACACCAACATCTGGCTGGTTGTATTTCTTGCACACATTGCTGTTGTTCAGAGTGTTCTTCCATCTGCCTAACCCCGCAGGAAAATTACGAACGAGATGATTTAATGCTAAAGTACTTTCACTTGGGAATGAAGTACACTGAAATATTGATGTTCTTAGCTTCCTTGCATTGGCATTCAGCTATGTTTACGACAATCATAGATGCCAAGTCTCACACGTTAAGCGTGTGACACACGCCTCAGCATCATTTCTCACGCTCACACGCTTCAGTTTGATTATCTCACGCATAAGCAGAAAGTTAGCTGAGAAGCTAAAATGTAGAGAAATAATGGTGATTGTAAAATGTTTGAACTAATTTCTTTTGATATATTAAAGCTATCAATAAACATCAGACTGTAAAACTCGTGTTTCCTTGTGTATTTAATAATGTTATCACTGTCGGACATTGCAATCAACACACTACTTCAGGATGTAACTTGAGCACATTTTTTAATCGCTATTGCATCAAGCTATCAATTATACGGCTTACGTTTGACGTACTTAGTAGGCGAGGCTATTACTCAGCCCTGCTAAATTATTTATAAAGCAGTTATAACCGATGTAAAATCTAAAGACGCATAAACATATTGAGATATATGCGTATAAGTATACAACTATAAACTTAAATGTAAACTCCAATTATTGACTTTTAACTACAATATAATATTCCTAAATATATATAAATGATCTTTTAAAATTTTACTCTTGGAATTGTAGTTTTTGTTTTGACTAATATTGCATTTGCACATGTTTTCACATGCATTTATTACTAATACTTGTTAAACATTGTGCTTTATTCTTAACACAAAATGTACCTCTGAAATATTGTTTTTGAGAACCAAAAATAACACCCAAATATGTTCTCAGAACGCTGGAAATGCCGTTTCCGGACCCCCCTACACGTGGACAAAACACAACCTTGGCATCTATGGACAATTGAAAATGGTTGTAATAAAGTGAAGCTTAAGTCAATAAAATAATTATAGCTCAACAGTTGAAGATGTACAAGCTGACGAAAGAGAACTTAACAGCAGTGGCAATAGCATCAGATACCATGCAATGCATCAAACAGGTTATGGTTTGATTGTCAGGGTTTTTCCCCGGATTTTCTCTTGGGTCCGTTTTTGCAGAGAAGATCGAGTTTAGCTTAATGGCTGGGGGTCTGGGGCAGCTGTGGGAGGCTGACATAAGTGTAGTTGAGACACAATGTGTTAAAGCAGACCGCTATAAGCTGGATAAAGATGGCAAATGCGTTGTTTCTCTTGTGTTGTGAAATGAATTCCAGCCATTTTTTCCGATTGTTGGGTTTCCAACTGAAAACTAAATTTCACACGTCACAAATTTAACTCAAACAACCTCATTTTTACTGCACTGAAACTTTGGCGAGAAGATTGAGTTTCAAAACTCAATTCAAGATTGAGTTTTTGGGGCCGTTTTACGGTCCTAAAAAATCCCTGAAAAAAAACCTGGTTGTTCGTAAAGATGCTGTCAGAAGAGTGTCAGGAGTTCTGGATCCCAAAGGTGTACAGGCTAGATTAAGACATTGCCTAAGAAGAGGGACATATCATGGTACAGGACCAAATAATACGTGGCATATTGACAGATACGACAAAATAAAACAGTAAAATTATCAATCATATCAATCTTTCTGGACAACATGTCATATTTTGTAGAGTTTTTGCATCAACAATTTTCAATTTAACGACATTTCTCACAGCCTAATACAATAATTGATTCAAACTGTACAAAATCCCTGAACTTAATATAGAGGATTAGTGTAACTGATATAAATTTTTAACTATAAATTTAAGCATGACATAAACATAACTCAACTTTAACAATGTAGTCCTTGGCACTAATTTACAACTTTCTTGAATACCTTAAACAATATTATGAATATCTAGTACCACAAGTTACGGAAACCTGTTATTGGCAATTGTTTAACACTTACAGTACTTATTTGTTGCGTGTTCATCCAAATGTAAAATTTGCTATTTTTGTTTTAGCAAAGGCAAAAATACAAATGTATATAACATCATGGAAATTGATCATTCAATAGCCAGCCAAAATGAAATATGGATATGAATTATGGATATGAATATATGTTGCCTTGGTTCTTAAAATGTCATTGATCTGTGTTAAGAACCCTGAAACATGCCTTACATTTGCCTTTGAAATATGATATACTATCATCCCTACAAAATGATGGTATTAACAAGCTCACAAACATAGCATTCGTAGGTGTACGAAACTTTATGCCTAGATATTCAAATCATATTGATTTGTAATAAAGCATTTTTAGAACGAAGCAATTATTTTTCATAAATGGTAGCAAATGTACCCTCCCTAACATGTATGTGCGGAAGGTATCCAATATTAAGATGGAAGATGACTTTGAGTTCTTTCACAGCCAAGACATCGGACCCGGTAAAGAAATGCCTTCATATACTGCCGTAGGAATCCAAAAACGGTGACTTGGGATTTGGTAAGGGTTTAGTCCTCATCAACGCATGTACATAGAACGACTCTCCACCATAACTGATACCTCATTGTAAAACATATCAACCTCATGTGAATTCTTCCAGATGGGTTCTTGTGATACACCATTTAATCCTGGCAGAAAGGGCTTGAATGACACCAACAATAATATTTCTGCAACAAGGATTGCAAATCTCAATAAGCAAAGTTTACAGAAGATCAATATCAATAATTTCTAAATCACTATGTGATATAAAATCCTGATTGTTTAAAACATACTAGAAAATACATGCATGCAGAAACCCTCGCCTTGCAGACAAAACCTTTTTATTCCGAACGTGAAGTATTTTAAGTAGTTGTCATGGTAACACGATAATTTTTTAAGAATATTTTTACAAATGAAAAATCCCCTATAAATATCACTTTTAATTACAAAATTATCAATTTCCTAAACATATATATGTTAGGTATGTTATTATACGTAATATAAGCTTGAATTTAAGGTAAAATTCAACCACAAATGCTTCGCAAAACGTTTTAAAATGTTCTTTTACTACAGAACTAAACTGCCTTTATCGATAAACTTTTAGTTCGAAATAAAATTATTCCAAATTCTCCCATGCAATTAATAACTTTGCTTAGTATAATAGAAAGTGTAATCAGTAAAGAAACTTTGCTTAGTATAATAGAAAGTGTAATCAGTAAAGAAACACTGAAATAATACGCTGTCTTGTTTCATATTTATACACAACGATCGGCTTTTAAAGTAATTACAGTAGGTATGTTATTATACGTATTATAAGCTTCAATTTAAGGTAAAATTCAACCACAAACGCTTCGCAAAACGTTTGAAAGTGTTCTATTAATATAGAACTAAACTGCCTTTATCGATAAACTTTGAGTTTGAAATAAAATGATTCCAAATTCTCCCATGTAAATAACTTTGCTTAGTATAATAAAAAGTGTAATCAATAAAGAAACACTGAAATAATACGCTGTCTTGTTTCATATTTTCTATATGCAACGATCGGCTTTTAAAGTAATTACAGCCGAGATTACAGTATATTAAAAGCAAACAATGCATCAATATTTAAAACAAACTTACCTTCGTTAACGTCGGCACCTTTACTTCCTTCTTTTAGCAATCCTCTTGCCTTTATTTCATCAAGAATCCTTTGCAATTTACAAAATCTTGCAAAAATGAAATATATTTGCAAGAAATCATCAAATCAATTTCGCTGTCGTCAATCGTCATGCAGCCGTTATAATGCAAATTTTAAATTGGACCAATCAGTGTTGGCTATTCATTACAGTCCGCTATATTATGAGATCAGTGAGGATGACCACCCACCGAAACACGCACAGTGACCCACACCCGCGATATTTGATGAACTTTAGACTTCGCTAATGCTTTCGTTTCCCCGGGTGTAAATAGCCGGGGGGAATTAGTACCCTCGCACGGCGCTTCTGGGGAAAAAGCCATAATTAAATAAAATAATGTCAACATAAACACTTATCTGATAAATCAGAACACACAAATGAAATTTGCAGTCGTGTAATACATACATCCTCAGCCTGAGCAGAACCTAATATTTGCCTTGACAGGGCTAGTTTTCAAACATGTAGTCGACATATCCATATAGTCACCACACGACGACGATGTGCTACACACTTTAAAATGAGTGCACACAGGTCCATTTCCCCATGACTTGACTCTTGCAGCGGAGCTTCCACGACCAGGGTTGGTAGGTTGCTGAATAAATAAGCCAAACATTGTTATAAACGGCCCTTTGATGTCTTTGTTTCAAACAAAGGAAACAAAGGTTATGATAATATTATTTGCTTATTTATTCAGCAACTTACCAACCCTGTCCACGACTCACAACTTGGCGACATCTTTTGCAAGTGGGTTTTGAACCATCAAGTGGATTTTTAATAAAATTATCCCAGATGCTAGGCTCTTCAGAGTGTTATATTTTCACAGCATTAACCATATTAAATATATCTGCCAACTACAAAAAGTACAAAACTAACTAAATAAACTGATAAAACTTACAAGACTGTTTGACCACCCCATGTGATATCCATATTTTGTTAGGCATAGGCATGCATTTCTATTAGTAAGTAACCAGTATCAAAGCAAGATGAACACGCAGTAAACTTTAAGACAAACTGTCAAAGCTGTCTAATAAATAGCGAGTGTTGCATATATGAACGTTATAGTCAGCTAGGGGGATGATTTAACAGTGTTTACAGTAAGGGCTGACCATCCTAGGTGAGTTTGAAATCCTTATTTCAAATTTGTTTTTGTTTACATGAGAGGAGGACCAACCATTCTAGAAGAAATCTCGCTATTAACAATCTGAGATCTCACCTAGTAGGGCCGGAAATTTGGTAGGCTTTCGCGCATGCACAAAGCCAAATGACCTTTAAAAAAAGGCCAAATTCTACTAAATTAGGCCAAATTTCATTTTTTTGAAAACAGCCAAATCTTATTAATATTTTCGACTTACATCGATCAGGGGCCGGTTGTATAAAAACGTAATTAGCGCTAACTGTAGTTAGCGTTAATCACTGTAGTTAAATCCTTAACTGTAATTAGTTAACTACATGACTTAACTGCGTTGCACAAAACGTAGTTAGTCGGATAGTTAACTAATCACGTAGTTAACTGTGCGTGGGGCTTGCGTGGGGCGTTTAAACACAAAATTACATAAAGTAAGCAGCGAGTAACGACCGCTGACACACATTTTCAACATGATTGTGGACTCGTATTTTGCAAATAGGCGGGAATTTTATTCAAAACACTAGAAAACAGTGAAAAATAAACAAGAAAACAAGGAAAAACCGCCACAAAAATCATAAAAGAATGCAGTTTTTCCTTGAGATGTCTACGTTAAACCAAGGTATAGCTGTTTGGCAATTATATATCAGTGTTTCTTGGTGTAATGGACCATACTTCGTCTTCGAGAAATCGTCCTGTGCAAAAATATGTTCTGTTTTCGTATTAAAACACACCAAAGCGATAGCGTGTGAAGAGTTTATATTGTCAGGAAACATTCACATGGAAGATAGCGATTGAAAATCTCAGGTAACCGTTGCTTTTCATTGTTGTTTTACTGAAAAATGTTGTTCACTCCTATACAAACGCCATTTTTAACTACGTTTTGGACAGTTAACTATACCCTAAAGCATAGTTAACTTTAACTACTTTTTAACTGCAGTTAAGGCTAACTACACTTTTATACAACCGGCTTAACTACGTGATTAAAGTTAACTATTTTTTAAGGCTTTTTAACTACTTTTTAACTGCAGTTAGCGCTAACTACGTTTTTATACAACCGGCCCCAGGTTATCTCTACTCTAGGGTTATAGAGAAGTATGTGCAGTATGTTGATAGATGAAAAAATTTAAATTATACAAAGTAATGTTCCCAAAAGTCCAGAATGATTTTTAATGCAAATTTTGTCATTTTTATTTTTTATGCAAAAATACTATGGGGTGGACCGCTGCAAAGACATAGCTACAATGTTGCCATTGGGTAGTTTTTCAGCTTTATGATTGGCTGATTTTCCTGAGATCTAATTGAGTGTGAATAGAATTAGGTTATCGTCTGTCAACGGTACACATTCTTACATTCTTACAACATGCTTTATGGTTGACATTCTTTTATAATAAATTATACTAAAAAATAGTGAAACTTTCCTGTCACTTGATAAAAAGCCAAAATAGAGCCAAAAGGCCAAACATTTTCTTCAAGGCCAAACCAGAAATAAAAAAAGCCAAAATCGAGTTATTTGGCCGCAAAAAGGCCAAGTTACTAACCCTGCTCAAACTCAGCATTTAGAACTCTTTCACTTTAAAAACAGTATTCAATTCTATGATGGTTATATGATTTTCGATTTTGTGAGAAAATAAACGAGTTTTATGGAAACCATTTAATAAATAATGTTTTAATAAGGAAGTGAGGCAGCCCTGTCATGTAGTAAGTTCGATTTTTTACCAATGTATTAACCACAACGTGAATACAAGTCCTACTGGTAGGACTAGCTGTTCAGAAAGTTTCCTGATGCAGTAATGCACTATATTCTTGACAATTTTAATATTTTAGCTTTATCGAAGAGCGTGTGAAATGTGACAATAGGCATAAATTGTCGCAGCAGGAACAGCTTATCTATTTTAGTGATTTAGCTACAATGCTTTCCAGTCAAAATGTCCCCAGGTCAAAATGTTCCCAGGTCAAAACGTCCCCAGGTCAAAATATCCCAAATAAAGTCAAATCTGTTGGCTAAATGTCACATATTCTAAGTTTTAAATAAATTAAGTTTTAAATTGTATCTTGAACACACTGAACCATTGTTTCAGAAGTTAAAGATCTTGAATATCTTTAAGATCAATGACTATTTAAGTTCTTTATTTATGTACCGGTGGTTTAAACGTCTACAAAATTTACCTGAATTTTTTAATGGCTACTTCGCGCAGAACAATGAAGTGCATCATTACAATACTCGAAATGCTAACAAATTTCATGTAAATTTTAGTAGAACAAATTATGCAAAACATTCTATTGTTAACAAGGGAGTTAAGATATGGAATTCACTAGATAAAGAAATTAGCAGTATTACGTTTTATTGTACTTTTAAGAAAAAATCAAAAATATTTTTGTTCAATTATGCTCATTATATTACTTTTACTTTAAAATTTTCCTTACTTTATACTTGTATTTGTAAATATTCCTATATTCTTTCAACATTATATGATTGTAAAAATATTATAGAACTAGGGGCCTTTGAACAAAAAGCCTGAAAGGGTTTCATGAAGGCTCCTAGCCCATCATATTGTATACTTTGAAGATTGTAAATATTAACTTTTCCATATGGGCAAATAAAATTCAATTCAATTCAATATTCTGTCAGTTTTAATGTAATTTTAAACTATTTTCACCTATAATATTTTTGGATTTCTTCTGATCTGATCAAGGAACTAAATCAACCTTATTTCAACCACAGTTTGATATGTTCAACCGGGGTGGTTGATGGAAATTATCGAGTGGAAATTTATTAGACCTATCCTGGTTAGGTCACAAACCTACAGTAGTTATCAATCCAATTCCATATTATACTAGAAAATACATGCATGCAGAAACCCTCGCCTTGCTGACAAAACCGTTGTATTTTCCGAACATGAAGTATCTAAAGTAGTTGTTATGGTAACACGATAATTTTTTAAGAATATTCTTACAAATGAAAATCGCCTAAAAATATCACTTTTAATTACAAAATTATCAATTTCTCAACATATATATGTTAGGTATGTAATTATACGTAATACAAGCTTCAATTTAAGGTAAAATTCAACCACAAACAATTCACAAAACGTTTTAAAGTGTTCTTTATAAAACTAAACTGCCTTTAACTATTAAATGGCTTTATCGATAAACTTTGAGTTTGCAATAAAATGATTTCAAATTCTCGCTTGCAAATAACTTTGCTTTATTTTTTATTTAAAAAATTCAATATAATAAAAAAGGGAATCAATATTAAAGATACACTGAAATTATATGCTGTCTTGTATGTCTTGTTTAGTTGTTTGATATACGCAAAAGCCGTCGGGTTTTAAAGCCATTATAAAATCAATATTTAAAACAAACTTACCTTCGTTAACGTCGGCTCCCTTCTTTTAGCTGATCCTTTGGCCCTTTCATTCTTGAAATTTACAAAATCTTGCAGAAATACGAGCAAAAATGAAGAATATTTGCAAGAAATTTGACAAATTTATCAATCATCAACTCATCAAATCAAGAAATGTTTGCTATTTCGCTGTCGTTATGCAGTCGTTATAATGCAAACTTTAAATTGGACCAATCAGTGTCCGTTATTCATGACAGTCCGCCATATTTTTGAGATCAGTGAGGATGACCACCCATCGTTGGTGACCGACGCCCGCGCTCATTGATGAACTTTAGACTTCCCTAATGCTTTTGTTTCCCCGGGTGTATATAGCCGGGGGGAATTAGTACCCTCGCACGGCGCTTCGCGCCGCCGGCTCGGGGATAACATTGGGCACATAATTATAACTTCATGCAGTTACCTTATTGACAATTTCGGCTGCAGATGTAAAAATTTCAGCAGCTGCCATTTTTTTCACAGCCGTTGAAATTCTTGTTGCTGTTGCTGCTCCTACATGTGGTGGGTCTACATGTGGCAGCTAGTGATCCCGGTGTAAATCCATCCGGTTTCTCCATTATTCTGGCCTTGCACCAAAGAGACTTATTCCGGATACTACATGTCCAACCTTTATTTCCATTGGCTTTTCATTCCTTTATTGTTATGTATAGCCTTTGCTGTCCGCCAATTTTTTCTTTCCTTTCTGTGACCCTTCTTCTATTACTTCGTACATTGTGACCATTGGCATATCGTCATACTGTCTTACAGTTTCATCTTCAATAGAAGATTCCGACAACTGTGGTGGGACATCAAAACTAATCATTACATCGTTGTAGTCCACTTCTTCCATAGATGTTTCATGATCTGGCCTGCTGGAACTCTTGCGGATTTGAGGCCCCTATAAACACACATAAAGAACATGCATCTAATGTTAAAAGTAATGATGTATCTACATCGTATTGTAGGCTATCATTAATTTTCCATTGATCAGCAATATTTGGAGGGGTTTTAATTAAGTGGTATTAAAATTAAAGGAGATACGAAAACGTCAAAAAATATGTTATAAATTTAGAATGTTTAGAAATCCAATGAACTAACATACATACGGCCTTTCACTCTTTAATCTTTCACAGGCTGATGTTAGCAATGCCATTATGAGAAACTCAAAAACTTGATGTCATTGCAAATCAAAAATTTTCCTTTTTTATAAAACATGCTTAAATTTTTCTTTTTTATAAGACATTTTATAAGAGTTACTTTCTATGCTAACCTTGAATGTGATACGATGGCGTGCTGTTATTTTCTGTCATTCACCTGAGACATTCCACCTGAGACATTCCAGGTGTATTTTGAACAAAAACTAGAGCAATACACATCAACAGGCAAATGTGTGTTTATCATGGGTGATTTAAACACAGACCTATTAAAAATTGATAGGTGTAATTATGCACATAATTTTTTATTATATTTACAAAGCTGTTCAATGATCCCTAGCATCGATAAACCCTCGCGCTTCCATGGGGAATCAGCCACAGTAATTGACAACATATTTATTAATAACCCTTCCAATGTGCTACAGTAGTTGGTGGAAACATAATATCTGATGTAAGCGATCATTTTTCGCAATTTTGTATACTAGATTCTATTACCGTCAGAAAAAAAACATCCAAAAACCCAAATATCGTGACTATTCATCATTCTCCGATACTTTATTTAGCCAAGAACTTTCAGAGATAAATTGGGATTTTGTCTGAACGGAACCAGAGAATAATCCTAACAAGTTATTTTCGACTTTTTAATAAAGTAAATAAATTAATAAATAAACATGCTCCTATCAAGACCATTTCTAGGCGTAAAGCAAAACAATTATTCAAGCCATGGGTAACTAGGGGAATAAGGGCATCCATTAAAGTTAAAAATAAGTTATTTCACACAAATAATTTAACTCAGAATAAAATATATAGAAACTATATTGTTACTTTACTCCGAGCCAGCAAAAAATTGTAATATGAAAAATACTTCAACTTGAATTACACAAATGAGTAAGAAATGGGAAGGAATAAGGGAAATTTTGGGACGTCATCGCAATAATAAAAATAATATTGGTGCAATGCAACAGGATCCTACTTCTCGATTAACATTTGATCCTAAAAATATATCTAATATCTTGAATAAACATTTTGCTACATGTGGACAACGATTAGCTGCCAAAATGCCACATTCTGAAAAACATTCTGATTACCTTCAACATACAAATAGCCTTAACTACACATCTCAACTAGATTCATTTGTTTTCATTCCGATAACTGAAAGAGATATTGAACTTGAAATTATCAAATACCTTCATTAGCCTTCCTTGGCCTTCCCTAGCCTTCCTTAGCCTTCCTTGGCTTCCTTAGCGTTCCCTAGCCTTCCTTGGCCTCCTCTAGCCTAATTCCCTAGCCTTCCTTAGCGTTCCCAAGCCTTCCTTAGCGTTCCCTAGCCTTCCTTAGCGTTCCCTGGCCTTCCTTTGCGTTCCCTAGCCTTCCTCAGCCTTCCTCAGCCTTCCTTGGCCTTCCCTGGCCTTCGTTTGC
>CACRXK020006615.1:0-21353 GCA_902702795.2 Paramuricea clavata | reverse complement strand
TATGTATATGTATGTATATGTATGTATGTGTATGTATATGTATGTATGTATGTATGTATGTATATGTATGTATGTATGTATGTATATGTATATGTGTATGTGTATATGTATGTATATGTATATCTATATATATATATATACAGGGTGTATCAAAAAAAGCGCAATCCTCGACTGAAATGTAAATTGCTAAACAAATAATAGACGAAAACGTTAAAGTTTACATTCATTTTAAAGCGTAGCCATTCAGCGTTCTAACAGTGGGTTGTTTCTTAAATTTGACTCATTGGTCCGCGGGTAATAATACTTTACGTTATTGCGATTGGAGATTAAAAAAAGTGAGATTGAATAACAAATCGTTCTCATGAAAATAACTGATTTTTTCACTAAAACAAAAAAATGTTGCATTTTATTAAATGGATTGTAACAATAAGTATAATTACGGCTTTTCTTCCACTATTTTTAACTCAGTTTGAAACTTCAAATGCGATATAATTTTGGCTTGGACCATCTAAACTGACTGACATCAACTTGCTATAATTTCTGTTTACATTACATCGCAATTCGATGACTCTGGCTCAGACACCAGAATGTTTTGACGATTTTTAGCATTCGTTTAGATTTTCAAACAACGTGGTCTCTTTTAAAATACTTTTAATTTGTTCTTACATGGTTTTCCAGATGTAGTGACGACAACATTAAAGTTTAAAGAAGAAAATTCTAACATTTAAACTGACTAAACAATAACATAGTAAACTTGCATAATTAAACAGCAACTAAAAATGATAGGTTTTACTAAATCTTTTCCTGTACAATTATTACTACCATTGGAGACAAGGATAATAGTTTGTTTGAAAGAGAAAAGAACAGGCTTTGAAGTAAGCCTAAAAGCGTTTAATTAGAAATAGTATTTCGAAAGTTTTTAAGCACAAAAGATGAATTGCGTTTATTTTGATACACCCTGTATATATATATATATATATATATATGTATATATGTATATATATATGTATATATGTATATATATATGTATATATGTATATATATATGTATATATGTATATATATATATATATATATATATATATATATATGTATATATGTATATGTATATATATATATGTATATATATATGTATATATATAACTGAATATTTGCGAAGAAAATAAGGAATTTATGTAACGACGCCATATCTAAATAGAGCATGCATATTGTCATGCAATGTGGGTGAGAGGAGTGGTGCAAACCTTATATAATGGACATCTACACTGCCAATCGTCAGTATCGACTACAACTGCTGAGAAAGACATCATTCAAAGTTGACCAAGTGTACTAGGTAAGACCACTTCCTATACTATTAATTATCTAAGTTATCTACTTTGTATTCTATACATGGCGCCCCCCAAAGTTTTAGTTTTGGGTCATTCATTTGTACGTTGACTTAGGTCGGATCTGCATGTTCAGCACGATGCACGAATGTCCCCAACATTTAAACTTAACGGGACAGCTCAAGTTTACATGCATGGTATTGGTGGTCGCACAGTCAGAAAAGTGCGGAATCATGATCTTGGGGTAGTAGCACGCCTATCCTCAGATATCGTCATCCTGGAGATTGGCACAAATGATTTGCCCCTTTTGCCACCCGAGGTGGTGCGTTCTGAATTTGAGGAATTGGTTTCTCTGTTACGGCAAACGTATCACGTCAAAGTTGTGTGTGTTTGCTTGTTAACTCCGTGCAATCGTAATCCAGTTTTTAACGCAAAACGAGTTATTGTCAATCAATATTTAAACGTTGTGTTAGAACATATGCCGAACGTTTTTACTTGGCTACATCGGGGTTTTGCGCGGCCATCGGTAACACCGTTTCTTCAAGATGGGTTCATTTTAACAAAATCGGTCAATACGCCTTGTATAGAAGTTATAGGGGCGCCATTCTTAAATCTCTCTGCATGTTGTAGTTTTGACAATCATACATAATGTATATAATTATGAAGAATTCTCTTTACGTGTGAATTTCTCCTTGGCAGTTGTAATAGGTTACATTATACTAGGATTATACTAGGATTATACTAGGTTTCTTTATAAGATTAGACGATGTTACAGGATTGTTTTCCCCAGCGTATTTTATCTTACGCCAGGGGTTCTTAGGTTTTTACCACTACTGTGGTTTGTGTATTTTCGCATTCAACCTGTAACTTTTTTGTTGGTGATAATGTATGAGTGGTGCGGCGATCAGTTACGATCTGCCATGCTCATACTGCCGACGTTATTATAAGGAATACTTCATTCTCATAGATTTATGAGTTTATATCTGTTTGTAACATATATATACATTTTCGCGCGTGTGCATTTTTATCCTTTTAATATCAAAACGTTATGTGCAGTACATCACTCTTTGCAATATTGATAACTTTTGCTGAGGATAATACTGCCTTTTCGAGTTTTGTTTTCTAGAATGCCTTATATCCGCCAACCAAAACGTGTTGCTTCTACTCCCACTGCTTCTCGGGCAAACCAACAGCGTCAAGCAGTTGCACCTCGCCGCGGTTTACGTTCACGAGCAACCTGTGGTGAGACTAGTGGGCCAGACAGTGTTCTTGGACATCCAACCTCTGCAGCAACCTCGTTCCCAGGCTCTTTCCTCTTGTGAAGCAAAGACCCTGGCTGGGGCTGGTCACGTGGCACGCAGATTCTGCATGCTAAAATAAATTGTGTCTATGGGTAGGGTGGTAGAGGAGTGGTTTGTCGTGTTAGGAAAATTGCAACTTATGTGTTCTAGTTTCTGGTGATAAAAATGTAATTTGCAACAAGAAATTGTGAAATAAACTGTTTAGTAAAAATTCTATTTATCATGACACGACTTCCTGCTATATCAATGTCATCAATAATGAGTGTTGAGTTACATTTCAAACAAGAAGCTGAATCATATTTCAATTGCAAGGAAAGAACACCACACGCTACCTACAGCTTGCGAAGTTGAGCACGCTTCATCGTAGAAGCTACTTTAATATCTTCCACACCCACCGACCGATCAAAGGAACGATCTGGCCGTTAAATTGAAGTGTATCCTGTCCGATATTCGAACAGATTTTTTTATAACGTGATCTTTTGGTTTCCAAAACATCGCCAACTGTTTGTAAACAATGCTACTGTATCTTGACTTGTGATAGCACAGAATTAAAACCCGTGTTCTTATGGACTATAAAATTCCTTGCATTGACATTGCTCTCTGGACATTGCTGAAACTCAACGAGCAAGACTTATTTCGAAGTATAGCTATCTGTTTTCACCAGTGAACTCTATTGGTTATCTTATGAACGCCATTCGTTTACGCCAAGACTTCTCCGTGCGTGCTATGGCTATGCGGTACAACGATAATATATAATACGATACATACAGTTAAACATCAGACACAAGTATTTTATTTTATTTTATTTAATTTTATTTTATAGTATATTTAATATATCATGTTTTACGTGCAGCTATCTCAGCAGGCACATTATAAATCTTATAAAGACCTTTATTGGCATTTGGCATTGCAATTGGCCTTTTATAACAGAATAATCCTGCTTTTTTCAACCTGAATCATGCTGCTGTGTTAATCAATATTTATATCAACTTCAATCTTCATCATATTTTAGAAGTTTTCATCCAACTATGCTAGAGAAAAACAGCCGATGTATCAATAGAAACTTTAAAATGCTTATAAAAACTTATCGAGTAATGCTGTGTCTATGTGGGACTTATGAATTATGTATAAATATGACCCTGAGAAAGTGTAGAGGCACTTTATATCGTTATAAGGTTTTATATAGGAAAGTATTTTTCCATTATATCTGCTGTTATTCTTTTGCATTCAATGCCAATGGGCAAGGTATAAAAGACGAGAATAAATGACAATTGAATTATATATTATAGGGCATACTGTGCACTATTTTGCCATTACTATACTCGCGTGTAGACAAAATAGGAAAAGCATATTAGTTATCTAAATTCTATACTTCAGTAGATTCCCTAACAATTTTTTGTATCTTATACACTCCTTACTACCTAGCGTTTAATACAAACGATGAATTATACAATAATTTAACCTATTAAAAAAAATATGCGATGTCTATAAACAATTTTTGAATCAATAATCAATCAATAGAGATTCAATGTTCATTTGGCTTGTATCTATTTATATAAAGCGTGTGCGCGAGAAGACCTCAAAAGGAGATACGACCTACCACAGTATTGTGTTGAAATTAACAAGTAAATCAATTCAAAGATAAATATACCGTTTCCAAATAACGCTAACGGCATATTATAAGAATATTATAAATATGTGAAGTGAACCAGAGGCAAAACAGAAACGTGTGAAATGAAAGTGCGCCAGAGGCCTCGAGAGAACATTAGAACAATTTCAAAGCATACAATCATACGTTTTTATTGCTTGACTTCCTGACTTGTCTGTTGCTATAAAAATATGTTTAGCATGTTTTTCATAATTTAAAAGTACACAGGAACCAAATTTAGCAAGTATTTAAATTTCATATGATTCTCAAAGTTGATTGTACAGAACACTCTCACTCCTTGCAATCGAAGTGTAAAGTGCGGAAGTGGAAGCTTGTAATTTGATACTTTGCGTACTCCCCCTTGGGCGATCAAATTTTCGTGTGCCACGTGACCAGCCCCAGCCAGGGTCTTTGCTTCACAAGAGGAAAGAGCCTGGGAATGAGGTTGCCTCCGCAGCACCTGTTGTCCCAATGCCTGCACCAACAGCGATCCCATCGCCGCTGCCGGATGATCTGGTCACAACATTGGTTTCATCGGTAACAGCCGCAGTTACACAACAGCTTTCAGCGCTCCTACCGTCCCCTTCGACTGCTCTTCCAGGGATTTGTCCGCCATCGTCTTCGACGTATCCTACGGTAGAGTCTTCATCTTCTGCCCACGCAACAGCTTTGGTTCAGGGCGCACTTGGCGAAGCCCACTCCAACATATCAGGTCAGGCACATCCTTTCACTATACCGGAACAATTGCTCCCCAATCAGCCTTTTAATTCCACTAGCTTGCCTCTCGATGCGCGAGTTACCGACAAAATTAAGGAAAAAATATGGAGGGAAGAGTTTGGTAAAACGCCAGTTTTACTGAGCAATCCTGACCCAACCGCACGTTATGAGATCAACGTGTGGCCTTCGGACGCTGGCCGGCCTGCCTCGCTTGCTTTAGAACCGACAGCAAAATCCGGCAAACAAATAAAAAATATCAATGATTGGCTTCGTGCTTTTCACATATTTGTATCTATTTACACCCAATGATACACACATGAGACCCCCGCGCTCATGAAGTATTGTCAACTAGTCCAAGATTTGGCAGCGTGCGACCATAATTGGTTTTATTATGACGAAAATTTTCGTTTTTTTGCGCCAAACACAGGCCTCACAGGTTCCATGGGTGACCGTTCATTGGGAATTGTGGTTACGTTCGCAAAATTCTTCGCCGCATAGATTAAGTAACGTGCCAACCGCGCAAAACGCTTCGCGAAAACCTCTGATTTTGCCTTACCGAGGGGTTTCTGCTATAAATTTCACCACAGAGCCTACTGCTCAGGATGCGATTTCAAGCACGTTTGTTTTAAGTGTAGCAGAGCACATTGTTCCGTTAACTGTAATTTTCGCGGTTCAGCCAGAGAATCTCCCAATGAACGATCGCCCAAGCCTGTTTCGCCCTCCGTTGCCAACACCGGTAAAAGTGTCTAATCTAAAAATTTTATTAGATGGCTATGAGCTGCATCTTGTTGATAATTTAATGTTTGGTTTTTCATTTGGTTTCCGTATTCATTTTCAAGGGGCTGAACGATCATTTGAAGCCCGCAATTTGCGATCAGCTTTGGACAATCCTAAGGCAGTTGATTCAAAATTAAACAAGGACTTAGAGGCAGGTCGGCTTGCTGGTCCCTTTATTTCGCCGCCACTTAAGTATTTGGGTGTGTCACCATTAGGCCTGGTTCCTAAAAAACAACCAGGCGATTTTCGCACGAGTCATCATTTGTCCTTTCCGAACGGTACATCAGTCAATGATGGTATACCGGACATTGAAACGTCGGTTCGGTATGCCACTGTTGACGATGCCATTCGACTTATAAAACAAGCTGGTCCGGGTTGTTTTTTTTGTCCAAAACTGACATCAAAAATGTGTTTCGAATTATACCTATCAATCCGGCAGATTATCATCTTTTAGGCATAAAATGGCGCAAATTTTTATTACTACGACCGTGCTATGCCCATTGGCTGCTCGAGCTTGTGTCACACTTATGAAACCTTCAGTACAGCGGTTGAATGGATTGCTCAAGAAAAGCTGCTTATCGACAAACTACTTCATTTACTTGATGATTTTCTGATTATATCATCTACTTATTTTGTATGTAAAGCACATTTAGATTTATTTATTATTCTCTGCGATTTTCTGGGCATTCCCATTGCACCAGACAAAACATTTGGCCCATCGAGCACTCTCACATTCGCTGGTATTGAGTTGGATTCACTTAAATGGGAAGCTCGCTTGCCTAAAGACAAAATTGAAAAGTGCATCCAATGCATTGCCAGCTTTTGACTCATAAAAAGGTTACTCTATAAGAACTTCAGTCTTTAATAGGCTTACTTAATTTTGCATGTTCGGTTGTTACGCCAGGTCGCGTCTTTTTAAGATGATTAATCGATTTAACACGCGGAATTTCACAGCCGCATTTTTTCATCCGGCTAAATCGTAATGTGAAAGGCGATCTTCGCATTTGGCAGACTTTTTTATCTTCTTTTAACGGAAGATCTTTATTCTTGGATGATACCTGGAGTAACAACCATAAGCTTAATTTATATAGATGCATCTGGTGCCATTGGTTTTGGCGCCTTATTTGGACATGAATGGTGTTATGGGAAATGGCCGGAAAATTGGTTGAAATATAGTATTGCCGTGCTAGAATTTTATCCCATCGTACTCAGCTGATGTTTGTGGGGTCAGAATGAAAAATCAATGTGTTCTCTTTTTTACGGATAATGAATCTCTGGTTTCTGTTATCAATAAGCAAACATCAAAAGATTCTGACCTTATGACCTTTGTTCGCACAATGGTGCTCGTTTGTCTGCAAAAAAAATTTTATTTAAAGCAAAACATATCGCCGGTAGTCGCAATGTCCTGGCTGACAGTTTATCTCGATTTCAGGTCCAAAAATTTCTACAATTGGCACCGGCACATACGCATCGTTTTCCAACGCCCATTCCCTCTCACCTGCTGCCTGGAAATTGGCCAATATAGTTTCTGATTTGGCTCAGTCCAGTCTTCAACTGTCGTCCATACCAACATATAAACGGGCTTGGACACTTTTCACGCAATTCCATATCAAAATTTTTAATAACGGCTTAGTAGCTTTGCCTATATCACCTTCAGTCATCACATTATTTATCGCTTACTTGTTTGATCTCAAGTATGCGCCATCCACAGTAAATACATATGTGTCTGCGATTGGTTATTCTCATAGATTGTCAGGTTTTCCTGATCCTACAAGAGTTTTTTTACATCATTCAAATACTTAAGGGGTATGGTAAAACAGGCTTCCGCTTAGATAGTCGGTTGCCAATAACACTGTCAATTCTCAACCGCATTATAGGGGCGTTGCCTCACATTGCTGGCTCTCAGTACCAGATTTGTCAATTTAAAGCTATGTGCTCTTTGGCATTTTTTGCTTTTCAGCGGATTGGAGAACTTACTATGACAACATCAAATAACCAACCCCTTCAAATGCATCAACTCTCACATATATATGATACGAATAACCAGATCACAGGCATAAAGTTAACCTTTGAAAATTTTAAACATAATTACAACCAACAGCCTTTTAGTTTGGAAATTTATCGTCAATCTATGATCTGCCCAGTGCAGTTATTAAGTGATTATCTGGTTTTGTATGGGAGTCGGCCTGGTGCTATTATTATTTCACACCAAGGTAATCCAGTATCATGTGATGCAGTTGCTACTCAACTTCAGAGGGCTTTCCGGCATTGTGGTCTGGACACTTCAAAATACAAATCTCATTCATTTAGAATTGGCGCCGCTTCACATGCAGCTGAGAACAGATATTCTGATGCGCAAATTTGTGCGTTTGGTCGTTGGTTAGGGTTAGGGTTTTAATTCTTCCTTGAGACAAATTGTTCTGTTTTAAAACTTGTTTTATTGCTCTCTTTGTAGTCATAAAATGGACCAGCTGACCCCATCAGTACGCGGATATAAAACATTTTTTTGTTTTGTGCAAATAAAAGATGTTATTTTCCCGAAAATTCCAAAAAATACGCCGAGATCCTGGATGAAAGATATCAATATTTCGTCCGTCCCTGCTTATCCTGAAGAGATTACCTGAAATTAGTAATTCCGAACTTATCCGGGGCGTTTGGTTTGCTTGAAGAAAGGGATCTCACCAAAGGACAGAAAGGAACTAAAGACGAAACAACGTTTCTCAACGTCCACTCCTGTAAAAGGTACGCATTTTACAACTTTCGCTGCTGATGTAAAAATTACGAAATTTAATTTCAGAACACCGATTCCGTGTGGGTTGTTTCAACCAATATGTACTTACAATGCAGTTCGCCTGTTGAATTGTATCCAAACCTCCTGTCATTCTTAATTAGATGCAAAGTCTGTTTTGCTGGTTGCAGAATATTCTGACGCCACATCTGAGGACGAGTGCGCGGCCACCTCTGAACCACCTCTAAAGAAACGTAAATATCCGTCGTTCACAGGTAATAACTTTACTATTCCTTCAATTATTACAATCTACTAGGAGGTTCATTCAGCACAGTTCCTTTGAACGAGCACTGGCAATTGGAAATGTTTGACTTGAAAGAAACCTGGATTGAAACACTGGCTGTGCCCTATACTGGATTTAACAAAGACCTATTTTTTTATTAGATTTGGAACATAGTCCGTGCAAAAGTGACAAGTCCCACGATCTTAGCTCAGATGTTTGGCAAGTTTTAGGTAAGTAAACAGCTCGAATCTTCATTTCTGATGCCAGATTGCAAGTGCGTACTGTAATACTCCATTTTACAGCAATACTCAGCTTAATCTTTTTGTCTGCTGTAGGCGACATTGGAGAGACAGACCATCGTTCACACGAGGAATCTTCAAACAATTCAGCTGGAGTGCATACACGTAAGTAAATGACTTGTTATTTGAAGCCACGTGTAAAATGTAAAGTACGTATAGAAATTGATTGTACATTATTCATTTTTTATCAGATGCTACCTCGCGTGGTCATCGTGAATTACAGCAACCGACAACTCCATTAGGTAAGTTTGTCTAAATAGCTTGAATCTCAAACGTCTCGAGAGTGGATGCGAAATGAAGTCATAGCTTGAATCTCTATTTCACTGCAGTGCTGAATTTATTCTTTTTTTCTACGTATAGTCCACAATGAAGAGACAGACGATCTTTTGCACAAGGTATCTTCCAACAATTCAACTACATTGCGACAACCGTCCCATACGAGTAAGTAAATGGCTCATTACTTGATGTCGCACACACGTAAAATGTAGTAAATTACGTATATTAACAGTCGATTGTACAATATACAGTCCCTGTGAATTACAGCAATTGACAGCTCCTTTAGGTGGGACACACACACGCATGCACTTACGTTTTTTCATCACAGCCACTTCCATTTAGCTTGTAGCAGGCAATAGTCTAATCTGCAGTCCTGGTGGAAACAGGCAGCATGATGGGGTATGTTCCCTACCCCTTCACCAGTATCCCTAGAAACGTTAAGATGTGTAAGTTATTTCCTTGAAGAGGACATATCATTCCTTTCAAGCTTTCAGTGCATGCTTGACAGCATACGTTAATTGTTCATTGTTTGCTTGCTTGCTAGATGTTGAAGACACAACTCAGGTTTCGGAGAGAAGCCTATTGCAGAGGGGGTCTGCATATCGATTGCAAGATAAAGACATGTCGCCAGAATTGAAAGCAGAGGTAAAAAATTTGATTGAGTTTTACCGAAAACCATTAAATCCAAATCGTGATGGCATGCCATTAGCAACTTCAATGATTGAAAAGATGGACAAATGATGCCGCTGTTTTCTTTATTACGTTTGTTATGTGCACAAATCGGAGAAGCAGCTAACGCTTCGCTTGTGCAACGATACAGATTTAGTTCTACAGTACATCACCTTCTTAAAGGACAATCGGAAGTTAAAACCTTCCACGTTAAGTAGAATAATAAGTGTCCTTGTTAGCATTGTAAAATTTAATTATGGTAAAACAAGCATCGATCACAGTACTTTGCCAGAGATAATCTTTCTACGGCGCTTACAGAGTCAACTGGAGCGAGAGAACCGACTCTTGTCTCATAAACGTAAAGAAGGTATGTCGAAACAAGCGCGCACGTTTTACCACGCGAACATCTTGGACGCACTAAAAAGCTTGCGTTGCAAGTTCGAAGAATGTTCAGGCCCTCAACAGGTTAGACACCTGCATGATTTTTTGATAATTTCTTTATTCGTGACCGTTATGCCTGGCAGATCAAAAGAATTACGAACCTTACAAATACATGACGAAGGGCGGCAGGGTGAGTTCGATAAGCAATCTGCATACGGAAAGAACGTTATTAATTTCGCCGTGAACGGTTCTATCACTATGTTTCAAACTGACTACAAGACTGCAGATAAGTACGGAGCGGCCACTTCAACAATTGATAGCGATGAAATGCTTGCGTATTACTTGAAATTGTATTTAAAGAAACGAATTTCGTTGCTTGTAGGAAAGAGTCGCAACTACATTTTCGTATCCTACAAAGGGGAAGCATTTTCGTCTAGCGGTCCGTTTTCAAAATATGTTAGCGACATTTTCCAAAGCGAAGTTTCGATTAGGGCCGGGACGACAGCATTGCAACATGCAATTTTGACCTATTTCAATTCGCTTGACGAATCAAAAGACGAAAGTTTGAGGGAGAGTTTGGCGACTTTAATGAAACATTCGGTACGCTATCAAAAGACAATTTACGACAACAGGTCCCATGAAGAGCGGACAAAATTAGGGCGAAAATTTATGCACGAGAACATTTCAAACGGTGTTTTTTCAGAGGAAGAGGAGTGTATTTCCCGTGAGGCAAAAGTTTGCGATTCGGATGACGAAACCAGCGTAGAACTTCCCATTCGTATAAATGACATATGTTGCCTGTTAGATCCGATTTCAACACCACAAGACATTCGGATTTTTGTAGCAAAAGTTGCGAGATTTTCAGCGGACCGGACCGAGGTGTATTTAATGCATTTGGGAAAACGACGCGATTCAAACAACTTGTACGCGTTTCGGCCAGGGGACATTTGGAAGGAAAGCTGTAAATCATTAGTATATCCTGTCGACATTGTCTATAATTCATCCGAAAACGCATACGAACTACGAACGACAAAACAAGCTTGTCTACAAATCTGTCCATGGCAACGGTCTTTAAATTTGGTTAGAGCCCCGGGATGCCTCAGATACGATTTGAGTTGGGAAGAAAAAGTGAAGTTAGGATGCGATGACTACGCACGTGCTTTCACTGATATACCTTCTTTACGTTGAACGTACTGCTTGTTATATGTTACCTTAATTTGTAGACATTCAATTGTTGTTAGCAGTGCTGAATTATAAAGTATCTGTTATCCTGCATCATTCAATGTGCGAATGTTATTGTCTGAAGATTTTAAATGAAAAAGGAACTTCCAAAAACTCATGTGTACGTTGCCTTTGTTAGTGTAGATACTGATAATAGCCTTGTAAATTAAAGAACAACGCGAGTATGCTTTGCTGTTCCATTTGCCTGACGATTTTACTCTTGAAGTTGAGTGTCTTTGTCCAAGATGGGTGCTATTACAGTCGTTATTACATTTAGTGCCCAAGCCCCCTGTAGAAAACCTCAATTTCCAAGAGGGAATGGGGTTAGAGAGCATTCATAAACTCATATTTGGTGGGGGGGGGGGGCAGGCGGGTTCATTTGGTTAATAGTCTCTAGGTCGTGTATATTGCAAGCAAATCTTGCTAAATCAAAGCCTACAAAGAATCAAACTATATTTTTGGCAATGACATGACGGCTCAATCATCCTATATATTAATGTTCTAGTCTTTGGATTATGTTTAAAACATGATCCAAATACAAAAACCAATCTGTTTTTACTTAGCTGCACCCTATAAATGCGGGTAGACCAATCAAATTTCTATACACTCATTCACAATGACGGCACAAGGCTTGATGCTTGCGAGGAGTGCTGGGAAATTTTAATAGTGGCCATTTTTAATTGTTAAATCTTGCCCCCCCCCCCCCACTACCACACCCAACTCCCTCCCATATTTCCGTCAATATTTTTCTAGGCAACCCCATAACTAAAATCTTATATAATGACTACCCAACCCCACAAAGTCCCGCCGCCTAAATAACACAGTTCCTAACTAGTAATTTTTCCGGGATAAAAATACCCAAAAGCAGCGGTCCTCGATAGGGGGGCTTTGGGTTTTAAATGTATTGAAATAGCTCATTTTAATAAAACCACAGCTGCTCAGTAATATAATATATATTATAATGATTCTTACCAGAAGATACTGTATAAAATCGACGCGACAGCTACAATATATTATTAATTAGCTCACAATCATTCCAAATACCAATTTTAAAAAGCCATTCCATGCGAATTGCGAAACAACGTATCAAATAATGGATAGAATGGGATAATATTAGCCGTTTGAACGATGTACACTTAGGTACATAGCAGTACATTTGCACAAGCGCCCGCAATAGATAATCAGCGATCTATCAACTGAACTAAGTCCTCAGCCGAGCTGCGGACCTAAGAGTGACCAATCAGATTCGGCTGTTTCAGTTGATATCGTTTCCGGTTTGCACATTGCTCCAGATATATATATCGAGATCACTGGAATATGAGCAGTTTACAACAGGTCAGCGGATGTTTCGACGGTCGCCTTTTAATAACACGTGCTCGTCATTTAAATAAAAGTTTCCCATTATATCTTCAAAAAACTTGCTTAATTCAAGCTAATTAAGTTATACACAACTTTTATGTGTAAATGGCAACGAAGAAACAGAACACTATTTCCCTATTACGCCTAAAAATACCAAGACTTTGGTCCAATTTCTTCATTCAAGCCCAAGGTATGTTCTTGCAAATCAGCGATGGCAATACGTCTTTTAATAATTTGTCTTTTATTTATTGTCTTTTTCAAAAAATATAACACTTCTATTTAGTATTTTTGCTTGTTTAAAAAACATTCGAACAATTTTTAATACTACAGATACACACACACTTTGGTTACAATGTAGTTGTTGAAATTCTCTTAACTCCTCAGCAGGGGCCATTACGAGTAGAATGTGCACATTCTACGGATGTACTTCGTTCATATCTTTGGTTCAGTGCACGCTATGTAAATGAAAATACTACCATTCGATTCAGTATAAAAATATACACTAATTTATAACGATAGTTTTAGTCAGTGGCTAAATTGTAGCGACTTATGAGCTTTGAAAGTCAAGCGAGCTTGGTATTTGATCAAATTACACAATATTACTAACAAATTATAAACATAGACATACCTTTCGCCGAACATAACTTCGGCCCCTTGAGACGTATGCTCATTCTGGTAGTCTTGCTGAATGAAGCAGTTAAAAATAACATGTATACTGTTATTTTCAAGCTTCTATCTTTAAAATACGAGTTTTCGTCAAAACAATGCGTAGTTTGTATCGCGTGACTCTGGAAATGCCAGAAATGGATTCTACAGGTCAAAGTGCACCCATACGCGTGAGTTTGACGTCATCCCGGCTAAAGGGAGCTCCTTATTGGCCAAGTATTACGTAATACAAGTGCGTGCGAGTAAAACCCGATACCTTGAAAAATTCAAAATAAATATTTCTACTCGCCGTATTCATACGAAACTTTCTACACTAAAGCGCTTGAATACAAAGAGTATTTTGCACATATATCCTTTCAGAAAATGACGCCAAATTTTAGAATATATTCAACTTTTTCTCTTTTTCCCGTTTGAATGTTTGGCGAAGCTGTGAGTATAATATATGATTGTTTCGGTTTGTGTAATGTTTTGACGGCACTTGACCCCCCGTTCGAAAGGTTATATTGTGAGGATTTCAATGGTGGCATTTATTTAATAGGGGGGTAAATACTCGCCGAGATATTTATATTAGAAAAATTGTATCGAAATGTAATACGAAACCAGTTGTCGAGAAAGAGTTAACTTTGTAAGATCCAAAATCTTCTTATTAAATTGTCTTTTATTGTGCAATAATTAATAAATGAAAAAGCCATCCCGGAACTGGTTGTTTGTTCCAATCCGTATTCTGTTTATCTGTTCTTATATATGATCGAGTCTAACATATCATATATATGTATATATATATATATATATATGTATATATATATATATATATATATGTATATATATATATATATATATATATATATGTATATAAAATCACTCTTATAGTCATTCTCTTCCACAAGGGGAAACAATGGCTGGAACAACGAGGATAATATCACTGTATATATCGAGAACGCTTACCTAATTTATATACACTACACTGAAGAGTGTCAAGTGGGGATAATTTGTGGACCAGAGTATGTATGCAGCTTCATCCAGGAAATAGCGTGGCAATTTACTTCCTCGTTCTGACATATGGCATGGTAAGTATCTGCCGTGGTCATCGTATATAGCTACCTGTCAACAAATAAGAATTTTTGTTGTCTCGTTGTCAGGCAACGGTTTATTGTTGAACTGACAGCCGCAGTGAAAAATTGTACTACAAACTTTTGTTTATTAATTGAGGCCTATATTTATATCACACAACTTTTGCGTAAAACTGTGGTATGCAACCGGTTTACAACAAAAGTTGTACTGTTGAGGAAATATCAAAGTTATGTTGTAACCAGTTGTTGCATGCAACGGTTTAATATGCTGACACTGTAACCGTCTATGATCATTCAAATTAATAACGGCATCCTGGCAAGTGAAAAGCAAGACTTGCTTGCTTTGACTTGTGAGTCTACGTATGAAAGGCTGCGTGAATATTTTATGTAACATGTGCAACATACTGACAGATTTGTAGCTAATTTATATATATTATAAATTTAAGTTAATGGGCAATACTGTCCACAAATTTAGTCTAATTTATATGACAATCAATTTGAATATTTTGCGTGTGGTACAAAGGTCACAGACCCGCAGCTGTCATTTGTATCAAAGGTCATCTTTGTATTGGAAAAGCGTACACGTGCACATCTCATGACCAATTATCTTTCAGCCAATCGAAATATATCTTTGATGGCATCAAAACATGTAACCAATCATAATTCTGTTAAGCCGGTAAAATAGACCAAATACACCTGAAAGAGATCACTTGTTTCAAAGTCTTAACAAAGCAATGTTCCAAAGCTACTGTAACATTTTCAGATAAACCGCGGGCAAAATGAAAATTTAACTACCTCGGATGATCAAGAATTGCGCGGGGCATCGCAAGAATTAAATAACACGATTTAACACTACAAAGATGGATTTGATGTTGCAATCGATATTACGATATATGTAGTGTAGGTTAAAGTGGTTAAAGTGAGACGTTATGAACTTATGGCAAACAGTATTCAACGGCGCAAGCACGTGTATTTTATATTTTTCTAATTGACAATGGTCAAAGGAATATGTTGCCAGATTCGTTCAAGTAGTGACAATTCGACGTTTAGCAGTAACAGAAACAGAAGCTGGCGAATTATAAAAGAACGAGTCGCCAAGCGCACTACAGCTGGTCCGTATGCAATATCATATCATGTTTGCGCGCTTGTCAATTACCGGTATCGTAAGTAAAAGTTTGCTTCAGATTTCGTTTAAAACCAAGCAAAAAATTTTAAAATTCGATCTGGTATAAAATTCTGGCATAGGCTAACATTTGCCAGAACGATATATTTTCTGTTTGTAATCCAATAGAGTTATATTTCACTGTGAATTTGATCTTCGAATCGACTCAAAGTTCAAAGTTTAAGCGCAATCAATTTTAGAGTACTCATTGTATATTTGGGAATGCATTTTCATCCTAACCTAATTTTATAATTCCTTTCGTTAAAATCCAGTAGTGGTTTGAACTACATAACGTATAACTGAGCAGAGGCTTAGAAAGAGAGCCCATATATGCAAGAAATAGTAATTATAAATTTCCACACTGTGTAGATGGATGATTTGGGAGCATTTTAATTTAAAATAATAACTCGAAAGTCAGTTTTTACACACATTTGCCATTTGGCACTATATATCATATATTATGTTTGTTTACCAATAATATACTATTACTATATAATCTAGCTATAATTCTGTTTCAACTGAGTTTGAACTTAATTTCCACCCAACCTCGTACCCAGAGTTTGGTCAACCTTTGACGCCTTTGTGCTTTTCAATGGAACAAGACGCATGCTCAGGCGTTCACACTTCCCTCAAAATAACGACAGTGTGATGCCTGGAATATGAGAGCAGTCACATCAGCAATATTGCTCTTTCTCGAGGGCAAAAATTTAGCTATTGCTACCAATACAATTTAGACCAGCTATGAAACAGAGACAGTGATAGGCTACATGGCATCTCCAGTGCTGTAATATCATAATTATATAGCGCTACTATCTATATACGTCATAGTATACTTTAATAATTCAATGTTGTTTTGCGTTGCGGTTGAATTTTCTTTTCTCGAAGAAAATACAGTAGAGACAGTTGTATATATTGACGATTTACTGTACTCTAAAAATCACGATGCCGATATATAAAATCAGTCAATACTCAATAGACACAATACTCAATATTCAATAACAATGACGTAAAGCCGAGCCGCCTTAAAGTTATTGAAGACGTCCCTATATTTCAATTTCTATTATCGTAGACTATCTTAGCTATATGGGTTTAGTGATCACAACAGACTTACCAGCTTCGGAAGTGGGTCGTTCTGCTGTATAGGACGTTGCATATTTACAAAGATAACTTCCTGCCAGTAGACTAGTTCGCCTTGGACGCAAGAATAAGCCCGTGCCTGCATTTGGGATAGTGGAGGGTGCCGTGTATACAAGACCTTTGTTCGCCAGAGGAGATTTCAGCACTACGAATGATGTGATGTGATCGTCGTCGACCGGATGTTCCTGCGTAGATGTGCTGCTCTCATCGTGTGTGTCCCATGGTCTAAATGGGAACTGTCTGGTTTCACCTGGAAGCTGGAAAGAACCAGAACGTGCCTGTTTCGCCCGAACCATTGCGTCGAACACATCTTTGTCAAGTCCTCCGTCCAGGATGGGAAACGTATGACCCTCTTTCGGCAATGCGTTCCGCCAGCAAGATACATTCATCACCATCGTTTTCCTTTTCGTATATATCGACCAATAGACAATCATACTTGTCAAGGTTGTGCGCCGGGAGGCCAGACTCATCCATGGGAATACGGAAGAACACGCGGTGACTATTTGCGAGTATGCGCCGCGCGCAACGCATGCTCTCAACTCCCGAGTGGTATGTTTGAAGAACCTGTCATCTGGTGGATGTGCCAACGTGCTCGCCATACAACCGGAAGGCTGTCGCACGTTCCGGCACGTCGTTTCCCATCATGCGAAAGCGGATGGTGTTGTGCTGCCGATACCTGTGTGTGACGTGTGCTAGTAGTGCCTCATCCGTCTCCTTGTCTATGACCAAATGGCCAGAGTCACCATCCAGCATTGCGACAAGATCGCGGGACACCTTGGCCATCTCGGCACGTATATGCTTAAACGGAGTGCATCTGCGCCACTGCTCTGGGTAGTCCTCGTAATCCGCTGGCAACCCTTGCAAATACCGTTTCATGTATCACCTGGTGCAAGCCTGGACATCAGTTGGTATGGCCAATGACAGCGTAGGAGGGGACATCTTCGGTGTAGAGGCGAAGAAGTACTCGCAGTTTCTGAGCGTCGTTCCCGACAGTCCCCGGGAGAACTTCCTCACCATCTGCACCCACGGCTCAACTCGTACGCAGTGCGACGGTCTTCCCTCGACTTCCCCCTGCCCGCAGTCATCATCATACTGGAGGACGGCCTCGCAAGCTCCACATTTGCATTCCTCCAAGTGGCGGCGGTACATCGCATATGACTTTGCATCCAGCGATGCGACGAGGTCGTCGAGCACTTGCTCCGGTGCAAAGCCATTTTGATCTCCAACTTGAAGGACCTCCTGCACCAAGTAGCCGTTTATATGGGCCGCTTGGTTCGCGAAGCCATTGGCTAGGCTGGCGAGCTCGAAGAAAGCATCAATCAGCTGTGGGTCGCTTGCAATCTTCGGCATCGATCGAAGTGCACGCCATTTATCCCGCAACGGGTCCTCAAAAGATTCTTCAAGCAGTTGCCACCCGCGGAGATCTTTCTTCCACAAAAGTAGCTCATGGGGATCGTAACCTTCCTTGTCCGTAACGCCGGCGAGCTCCTTGAAGTTCTTGATCCGCTTCTTCTTGTTGAATTCATCAAGGACCTAGGTACACATTTAGATAGAAGCGATAGAAACATTATATTTTGGTGTCCTGCGTGCAATTAAAGATATTCGCGCCATTTGACTAGTTTGAAACGTTCTATAAATAGTTTCACGGCACAGCACAATTTCTTAAGGTGACTCGGTACAGTAATCAAAATTCTGTCTGCTGACCTATACGTTCATATTTTGCATGGCAACGCCAAAGGACTTTCATTCTGCATAGAATTTTAAAAAGAAACCCTTCTGCAATGGCAAAATGTGTAGGCACTACAGAATTTTTGTTATATTCCAAGTAAAATAAAGCATGAAAATATTAAAACTTGTGGGTGACCACCATGTCTATTTTCCAACAATACAAGACCATTTTGAACGAACAAACTGCTACTAAAATCTATTTGTTTGAACACGTGAAAGTTACCGGCATTTTTGAAAATTAAGTGTATCGAGCCACCTTAATTAAATGTGTAACAAGACACATTTGTTATATATTTGAAGTTCAATGTAATGTAATTAACTGACCTGTGCCCGTGGTGTCTTTCGGGAAGGTTCCCCCGTAGGTGGTGGTGTCTGTGCACGTGGCGGTGGTGGTAGTGTTTGTGGTTGGGTAGGAGGTGGTGCTGGTGGTAGTGTTGGTGGCGATGGCGCCAGTGGTGGTGCATTCGCCATTCCTTTTTGGCGCCTGCGACGTTTTTGGCGCTCAGTGACAACGCGTTTCCATGCTATCCCTGGCGCACCCCTGCCTGTCCTGACACGTCGTCGTTTTGGTGCCGTAGGATTGTCGGTGGCTGTAGTGGTAGTGGTGGCGGTGGTGTTTTGGGTCGTTGTTGTACCTGACCTTCTGTTGCCATTCGCTGGCACACCTGCCTGTAGATCCGGCCGGATCTGTTGAACCGGTAGGATTCCTGCGAGTAGATAATTAGTCTTACCTTGGATAATAAAATAAATGGATAGGAAACTAGCTGACGTGATCTAATGTTTCCAACGGGCTGATGGGCGTGATTGGATGTTGAAACCTAGTTGCAAACCAAATTCTCAAAAACGGCATGTTTAGCAATAATACAGCTAAACATTTTAGTCAAAGAGCAAGTTAATATAACTACGCCATTCTACGATGAAATCTCTAAGTATTCCCAGTCAATTTTAGCAAATATTTGAAGCACTACAAAAAGCAAAGACGAAAAACATTCACCTTGAATACTTTGTCGTGGCTTAGGCATGTTTTTAAGACAATTAGTGTAGCGAAACAACAAAAATGCCGAGAACTTTGCAATATGTGCGACGTCACAGATTGCAACTAGATTGTCTTTGCTTACGTCAGCTAGAGTCCTATCCATTTATTTTGTTATCCATGGTTTTACGCAATCGATCTTGTGCATAATGACGTCACAAGGCTTGCTGCCCGCGCGGAACGCTGGGAAAATGTCATCGGCTGGGAAAACTTCGATAGTGGCCATTTTGAATTGTTTAATTTTTTTACTACTGAGACCAGCATTCCTCGCGGACATCCAGCCTTGTGACGTCATTATGCATGCTAGTTTGGTTGTATAATTAAAGATGATGTCCACTCCGTCCTGCGCATCTGTTCTGCTTATAACATCATTAACATTATAAATATTGTGCCCAAATTTAGCATCTTTATAATTTATGTTCATTTACAAGTATGGCGAACCAGAAAAGTGTTAGATATTCAGTTCGTTTTTACAAATATAGCAGTTCAAAACGTGAACAAAGTTCGCGCATGTGCACAGGAGTGGACGTCACCTTCAATTAAGATGTCTTGACATGAAAAGTTTTCGATAAAACTATTTTGATTCAGCAAAATTCTTCAAATTCTCATATGAGTTCTATTTATTAATTCATACGTTGATCTTTCCGTATCGAGCCACCTTATAATTATTAATATTGTGAGTTCTCTTCATGCACTTTATACAATTAGTTTGGTTTTGAAGAAAGTTACCTACCATCACGCTGGGTGAATAGGGAGCGGTAAAATTCGGCGAGCCAATCTCCCAACTGTGTTGTTACGGTATGCTCGTGCTGAGAGCGTATCGCTTCGACGAGAAACTCGCACACGGCACAAACATACTTAACCATCATCTCTTCCACAGAATTTTCCATCGGAAGAGCGTTGTAGTTACTAAAATAACTGTTGTTTTTTTGCTATATTGTTTTAAATTAAAATCAACTGTGTGATTGTAAAATAAAATAAGCTAAACTAAGCGACTTTTGCTGCACTTAACTGTCCTCGGAGAGTAGTGTAGAAAGGGATCTATATAGGCAGTGGTTGGGTGAAAATTTAAATTTTCGCGCTCGTTGTTTGGTCGGGCAGCACTCGGCAGGCGTTCGCACGTAGGTCGTGTAGCGGTCGTATTAATACTTCGCCTATATATAGAAATGTATTTTCCGGCCTGCAGCGTGTGGTTTTGTTTATTAGAAGCGTTGCAGTGCCTTCCTGTAAGGCCAGGGTATATAGGCGTGTGTATGATCTCGTTGCATGATCGTTTGGGGGCAAGGAAATCGAGAAAAAATCATGTGTTTTTCGTCTACATTTTCTTGAAAAGTTTTGATAGTCACTGACCTAAGAATGAGAACTGGATGTTTACAACATTAGCCAACTGAGCTGTAAACACCACTGGATGTACATGCGCAATACTATTTCAAAAAGGACAATGTGGCCTACTAACTGTAACCCTCCACGTATTGCCGATTTCTGTAAGGTATGCGAGGGTGTGCGTGAATTGATTGCGGAGAGAAGGTTTGGGGCGGGGGGTTTTTTCGGGGGAGGGGGGGGGGTGGGGGTTG